>PVKV010029278.1:0-23874 GCA_004027835.1 Alouatta palliata | reverse complement strand
AAGCAATTCTCCTGCCTCAGCCTCCCGAGTAGCTGGGACTACAGGCACGTGCCACCATGCCCAGCTAATTTTTGTATTTTTAGTAGAGACGGGGTTTCATCACGTTGACCAGGATGGTCTCGATCTCTTGACCTCGTGATCCACCCGCCTCGGCCTCCCAAAGTGCTGGGATTACAGGCGTGAGCCACCGCGCCCGGCCCCGATTATAAATCTTAAATAGTAAGAACAGTATTTTCCATTTCCAAATTCCTAGTGTTGGCACTCACATTATTTCCTGAACAAATCGCACATTCTCTTCTCAACCTGTTGCAAACCACTCTAAGTTCGATATTCTAACCACTCTTGGAAACCATCTACAATCAATCCTCTCTTTTCACTACCAAATTTAATTTCAATTCCTCATCTAGCCTAATCCTCGTCTTATTTTCCTTAATCCTTTTATTTGACCTATCAATAACATCTGACACAGCTCCCCACGTCCCCTTTCTTGAAATCCTTTCTCCATTTGGCCACCTGGATCCTATTCTCACTTGATTTCTTCCTCCTAACTCACCAGCTACCCCCGAGCATTATTTTCATTACCCTGCCTTTTAAACGCTAGGAGAGCCTCAGGGTTTGGTCCTCAAACCCTTCGTCCTTTATACTTGCGGTCGAAGAGGACTTTCGATTTCAAGTCTATTTGCTGACAATTCCCCAAATGTATACCTGATTTACACAGGTGGGTTCGCTTTGCGACATTTCACTGAGCCAAACACGAGTCATACAGTCTCACTTCAATGTGTACTTCCACCAAAGTAAAAAGAAAAAACACGAAACTGGTCGTGATGAACTCTCCGACAGGCACCTCGGAACCCATACCCCGAAGCCAACTCATCCCCTAGCCTTCTCTCTCTCAGGACATGGAAGCCCATTCTCGTGATGCTCCATGACAGTTTCGGTCTGAGCAAAGGTATCTGGGAACTCCAGCCTACAGCCAGTTGTGTGTGCGGAGAACAAAACCATTGCGGCTTTTCCCGTCTCCCCTGAGAAGCAGTCAGGAGGAGAGGAGACTCAAGCCAGTCCCTTTCCCACAGGGCAGGGAAATCGCAATTTGGTGTCTCAGGACCCACCTCAGTCCGAGACCAGGCACACTGTCACTCAGGCCTGTGCCACCCTTCCCTCCAGCGGCCCAGGTACCCCCGACACACACGCTGCAGTCACCTCCCCCATTCTCCAGCGGCCCTCGCCTCCCCCTGTCCCTCACCACCCCCACACCCGACTCCCGGCCGGCCCTCACCTCGCTCCTGCCCTAGCCTCCCCCACACTCACCTCCCGTTCGGCTCCGGCCCGGAGGTGTCTGCTGAAGGCCCCGCCGCTCCCTCCGTGCTGAGCCCAGAGGCCCGGCGGCTTCGCCTCCGCGGCCGAGGCTGCTTCTGAGCCGCCAGCTCGGGCTCCATAGCACGGAGGAGGGGGTGGGGCGGTGGCCGGGTGCCCGGGAGACCGGCAGGGACGGGCACAATGCCCGCCAGCCTCTGCCAGGCAGAAAGCGCCTGTCAGCTCACTGCCGCCGCCACCGCCGTCATCCGGGGATTTGAAAATGGCGGCTGCGCAGCGATCAGCCAATCAGTGAGCGCGCAGCTTCCTAGGAGACGTGAAGTCCCGCCCCTCCGCCGCTACCGGGATCTACCTGCTACGAAAAAAATCTAGGAAAACTTGCCTTTAACACTTGACCGCATCCCTGAGTCCCCAGGGTCCGGTTCCTCCTTCATTGTCCATTAGGACTTTCACTACAGGCCAAGGCAAATGGACTGGAAGCATTTTAAGTCACCAGTTCTTTCTTAGCATTTGGGGAGAAGGGAGATTGAAAGTAATGACCTGTAAACAAGGCTCGTTTATTGGCCATATACACACTAAATTATTGTGCACGTGGCCATATGAGATATATTTCCAATTACGAAAGATTATGCAAGTGTGTTCCCCAGAGCTGTCTCTAGGAAACCAGCAAAATCTAATTACGAGCCCTCACGTCTTCCAATAAGGAAGACACAGTCTCTCCCTAGCAAAACAGAATGAAGTGACTTCATCCTCTGCTTGTAAAAAGGCAGCAAAAGACAAAACATAAAGGACCACCTCAAGTAAAAAAAAAATTGTTAAATCAGACATTCTTTGATTTTAAATATTGCTTAATATGTGTCAAAGAATTTAAAAATAGCTTCTCCTTTGGCACTATAATTCCATTTCTAGAAATTTATCCTAAAAAATAAAATTATATAAACATGAAGCTATTAATGACGTTGTTTATAATAGAAACATTTAAGACATCCTAAATAAACAATGATAGGGAAATGGCTAATTCAGCTCATCCACTGAGAAGAATATTTTCAGCCAACAAAAATGAAGTGTGAAGTGTGCAATAGAATGGTATACTATAATTTGAAATAAAAACATGAAGTATAGAGGTATATTCAGTATATTCAAAGTTATGAATGACAAGAGATTATACAAAGGAAAAAGATAAAGTCAATGCATTAAAATGTCTCTAAATGGTTAGACTTTAGGTATTCAAAATTTTTATTTTTATTTTTTGCATTTAATTTTTTCTAAATAAGGACATACTGAACTTGCAGGACCTTTTATAACACGAGGGGAAAATGTTTTAATTTTAAAAAGAGTAAGAAATTAGGGAGTAAGATGATCTTAGTCAAGAACCACTTCTGTTCTACCTTTCCCATCCCTCCCCAAAAATTAAAGAAGAAAGTATTGCTTTGTAGCAGTTAGAGTGTAAGAATACAGAAATGTTCTTAATATTTGGGGAGTCGGTCTCCACCCAGTCAGAGCTTTGTAGAATGCATTTAGATTACGAGCAAAAATAAACCTGAAAGAGCAATTCCTCAAGTCAGATCCCAAGTGGCTAACTCGGCCTAAATTTTAAACAGAGCCAAGGGCTATCTGCTAACTAGAGGTCACACCTACTCTCACTCACCCACACGCCTTTGGGATTGCCACAGTTTACCCGAATTGACCAATCAGAGCTCATCTGAACTAACCAATCAGAACTCATCTGTTTTAACCAATCAGGGCTCAGTTGTGTCAACCCAATCTGAATTGAGCAAGTTTGACTCTTTCATTTGCATAAACACATCTCATTGGAAACCTGGGCAAGGACTTTTTCTGTAAAAGCCAAATCCTCCCCTTATTCTCCGGAATCACCTTGCTTTTACCCCGAAAGCTGTGCTGTGTCTCCCTGGTTTGCAAACTGTTCACTGGAATAAAGTCTCCTTTCTCCAAAATTTCAGAGAACTTTTGTTCACAAGATAGGACCACGTGACTCGCTGACATTTGGTCTTTTTACCCACAGAAACAGCAGTTTCATATTAATCATTTCTACATACTTTAGTGAGATCTTCAGAATTCAGGGTCTGTTCTCAGCTTTGCAGGTCCTGAAACTGGTTTTGATCTTGTAATCAGAGGTGGTCAGTTCTTTGGTAACTTGCAATAATTACTCACAAAGTGATAGACACTGCAGGATGTTGATGTGGGGATTCCAGTGGTGGGGGTGGGTACTTCTTTCCAGTGATTTGAATACTATTGTTTTATGCAGAGCAACTGTTTCCAGTTTCATTCTTTGAGAACTTATGATTTTGTGTAATTATTCACAAGGATTTATTAAATTCCTGTTACAATATGCCAGGATCTGTGTTAGACATTAGGGAAATAAGGAACAGAAGACAAATTTTGGTCAGAAAACTGCTGGGTACCATAGAAGAAGAACAAAGAAAAGTGACTGCTCTGAGGGTTGGTCATTGAAGACCTGGGAAAGGCTGGTGACATTAGTCAATCCTACGAGATCAACTCTGGTGTCTGAATGCCACTGTCCCCTAATCTACATCTTACACTCTATAGAAGAGCAGTCCCAAAACCATGACAAATATTCTCTGAAACCTGTCTACTTCAGCTCCACACAAATCATCCTCCTCCCTTAAATATTCATCAGGACAGGATTTGAGGAAATTGTTTAGATTTCACCTCTCATATATATTTAAAATCAGACTCCAGATCTCCCTCTCTGAGAAGATTCCTATAACTTGACTAGAGCAAAGTGTTACTCAAACTTCTTCAACCATGGATTTGCAAAACAAATATTCTTTTGGAGAACTTCCTCAAAGATTATTTCCAAAACCTTCAAGGTCCTATGTGATGACACCAATCATTTTGCAGGTTGATATTAAATATATTCAACAATCAATAAACTAATGTAAATTATTATGTAAATCAATAATTTTAAAATCTATTTTCTTTCATTGCCTAAGTAATTCAAACTATTTTTGCAAAACTGCTTACCAGGTTATATATAAATGTATATAAAACAGTACAAAGTATTCATCAAAACATTCTATTAATTTCCAAATTATTTGCTGATTTTGATGTGATCTTTTGTTTGCGATCGCTATCACTAGGTAAATGATTTTCCTTTGGTCTGTAGGCTCCCATAGAAAAATGTAGTAAATTTGGGAACAATGACTTCCCATTAGAAAACTAGTAGCCTTAGGCCGGGTGCTGTGGCTCACGCCTGTAATCCTAGCACTTTGGGAGGCTGAGGTGGGTGGATCACCTGAGGTCAGGAGTTCAAGACCAGCCTGGCCATCATGGTGAAACCCCGTCTTTAAAAAAAAAATTAATTAATTAATTAAATACATAAAAAATAATAATAAAAATAAATAAAACTCTTTTAAAAAAAGAAAACTAGTATCCTTAATAACTAGAGAATTTCTCTTTGCATCAACGTTTTTCTTTTTGGTTTGAATCTTCTCATGAACTAACAGCAATTACATTCAGGAGAGTGAACGTATGTGTGTGTGCATATGCATATATTTATATAAAGAATGTTATAATAAAGTCTGAAATTTTTAAAAATATATTTTATAGATCTACCATTGATTAATTTATAAAACTGTTCATTAGACTGTAATTTTCAATTGGGTCAAACATAATTGTTCCTGCCAAATGAAAGGGAGTGTGGTTCAATAGTTAAGCATGTGGACTGCATGGTCATTCTGATAAGCGGAAGCATACTTACAGGCACAGTAGGGCAGAATATTTGAAATCAGGTTTGCCATCCCTTAAAATCTATCACTGTGTGTATGTGTAGTGTGGGGAGAAGTTGTTTCATTTGTTGCCTCTATCTATCTGTCTATGTATCTATCTATCTGTCAATCAATCATTCAATATCTATGAATCATTTATTTACCATGTTGGTTTACTCTTAGGTATTCCAATGAGGAAAATTCCCAAATGTAGCTTTTGAGCTTAGAGAAGAAGAATGAAACTTGAGATTAAATATGTGTGGCCAGAGAAGGTACTATTAATCCAAAGTAGACTGTGATTTGTTTTTCTTAATGCTTAGACTATCTTCCTAGAGACATTGCAGGTCTAAAAAACTGACTTATATTAGTAGTGGGAGAGGCAAATAGAGGAGGAAGGAGAAAGGTGTTTCCATGCAGTGGTCGGGGACAGAGAGGACGGCAGAGGACAGTGACCTGGCTGTGGTGGTGAGCCTGCCAACAAAGAATTACCAAAGAGAATTTCGGGAATGTCAGAACACCAGGATGTCAATCAGAATTATTGCTCAGAGTCGGATAATTTGGTCTTTAACTTTTTGTTTTTTGTTTTTTTTGCTTAGAAGCTTTTGTCTGATTACTTAGTGAATTGACTGGCTCACACTGAAAAATACTTACAAAAGGAACTTTTTATTTTTATTTTTTGAGACAGAGTTTCGCTCTTGTTGCCCAGGCTGGAGTGCAATGGCGTGGCCTTGGCTCGCTGCAACCTCTGCCTCTCAGGTTCAAGCGATTCTCCTGCCTTATCCTCCGCAGTAGCTGGGATTATACACACTCACTACCACGACTGGCTAATTTTTTATATTTTTAGTAGAGATGGGGTTTCACCATGTTGGTCAAGCTGGTCTTGAACTCCTGACCTCGGGTGATCCGCCCGCCTCAGCTTCCCAAAGTGCTGGGATTACAGGCGTGAGCCACTGTGCCTGGCCAAGAAAGGAACATTGAACAAGGAAATCCTGAGTATAAATACCACACTTTTGTCACTTGGACATTTTTTCATTCTCAGGACCTAAGGTGGGCACCAAGTATGTCAGAGCCAGTAGTGTGTCTGTGATTTATTTCAACGAATAAGTTAGTGTGAGTGTGGGGCTGTAAAGTTTGGAAGCAGTAGGGCAGGCTGGCAGACTGGAAACTCCTGGTAACAGCTAAAGCTGAAAATTAAGAAATATCATAAGTATATATTATGTATGATAAAAGTTCAAAAGAAAATAATATTAAAAACATAGAAAATTCCCCTATGTCTGGATGTGGTGGTAGCTGAGGGGCATGAATAGGGCATATAGAAGTAAAAAGGACACTGTCTTGGTTTGCTCTGTGTATTGAGGGATTGTTTAAATTCGTTTGAGAACATATTCATGCAGTACTCATGCAACAGAAAAAGCTACTTTACTGTTGTAGCAAATTTTACTCATACTCTTTCCTTTTTCCGTGCCAATGCTAAATAAATTCTTAACCCAAAAGGGGATTTTTAAAAGCCACATGTTCTTTTCAACATAGGTATAAGTTGGATGCAGATTTGGATAAACTCTCAGTAGTTCATCTGTAGTTGTGTACAAACTTTACCCCAGGTTGTTCAGGCCCAACTTAGCTAGTCGGAGACCAGATAACTAAAAAACTAAAAAGAAGCTGTACTGCTTTAAGTGAAGAAAGCTCCAGCCCTCAGGTGGAGTTATTTCCGGGCCCTGTGATAAAGCTCAGCTGGGAGTCTCCTCAATCATTACTACAGGGCAGGAAGGGCCCGTTCTCATCAGCATGGTAAGTGGCTACATGCCTGTGCATTGTTGTAGGAAATTTTACTAATCGTATTTGGGCTTTTTCCCACAGCAAACAATTCTTGATAACATTGTGATGCCAGAGAAGAAATTTGTAAAGAAACATTTGTTTCTTTCAATATCCATGTAGAGGCGTTGGGAGCAGATGTGGACAGGCTGTAATCTGTTCCTCTGTAGAGTTGCTTCTTTCAAGGTAAAGCTCAGTGGGTTTGTAGTATTTCATTGCCATTAATTGAAGCACTGAAGCAAAAATCTCTCCTTCTTTTAGTTTTTACCTTTGTTTTAGGCCCAGAGTGCTGATTTTTCTTAATAATTGCTTCACCTTTCATTATGCTGTTAAGAGTTTCTGAGGACTTCAGACTTAGGTAACCATTGCTAGCCTCATAAATGCCTGGTAGAGTAAAGTGCACAGACATCTTTTCCTTCCTTGAGTTTAGTTCTTTGGCACCACAATAACTAGAATAACTTACAATAATTCTGTTTTGTGACTACCTTTCAGATCCACTTCTCCTTTATCTTCTTCTGCGCCAGTTTTTCAGTATCTTTGAATTTTGATTTCTTCAATGGAAGCAACATTTCAAACTGCTTCATCTTTGATTTCTCACCCCATTGGCCTCTCTGTCCAACCTTCTAAAAATGTTTAAATTGTTTTGCTTTTAAAAATTATGCCTTTCAACATGAGAGAGACTTGTGATAATAGCATATTCTGTATCTTGACTATCAATGTCAGCGTTCTGGGTGTGATTTTGTACGATGGTCTTGCAAGATATTTCCACTGGGGGAAGTGGGTAGGGGAATACAAGGGATCGTCCTGCAAGATCTCAACTGTTAATGCTGAGATCTCTGCGGACTGATAGGCAGTTACTCCTTGCAACTGTGCACCAATCTACAGAGATCTCAGCATTAACAGTTTAATTAAGAGTTACGCTTTTCTAGTAATTCAAATAATCCTTACAGCAGCATTTAATAATGTACTATGACCTATCAGTTCTGACATTCAATGGGCATTTTATCATCTTCTATTTTATAGTGTGACTAATATTTTTAGAGAATCTGGAAAAAAGGGAGAGGCTTAAGAGAAGAATAAGGTGAAGATAGTCTTCTATACTCTTGGGCAGAGCTATGTTATAAGCTAAGCTCCTTATGAGAATAAGGTGAAGATAGTCTTCTACACTCTTGGACAGAGGATGCTTGTTAGGCCAGGCTATTCATGGTGAGTTCAAAAAGAACAGTATCACTCTGCTTTCCAAGTCACTTGAACAGACCATGTGAAGAGGGACAATCTTTTTCAATGTTATTGATTATTTTTACTGTGAATATTGTGAACAAATACCACATGTACACCCGAATTTTCCTTGTCACTGTAGCACAGGACTGGGTGGTAGCCAGTGGAGAAGACAGAGAAATCTACACGTAAACTTTACAAAGTAAGAGGTTTTAATGATGTAGAAACAATGTTTCACCCTCTTTTTTAAAAAAGTTTTAACTTAAATGTAAAGAGCCAAGTTTTGATCAGATTACAGCAGCTAATGTATTTACAGCACTTTAAGTCCGACAGAAGGGGAGACGAATAAGACTAATGTTATCTGAAGCCTGGTAAGGGTATCCGAAGCCGGTTTATAATAGAATGTGCTGTTCTGAGAGGTGGAATATTAGTTGATCCTAAGCAAAGTGCTTCCTAAATTAAGTTAATTAAGTTCGATGGCTTTGTCAGGAGAGACTGTTAGTTGCTCAGAAAAGAAACAAACAAAAAAAAAAAAAAAGAAAAGAAAAGAAACAAGATGGAAGCTCTACTAAGTTAGTGAACTTGAATTGGTCATGAAGCAAAGAGGGCTGTGTTATGCCTTGTGAATTACAGAAACAAAGTACAAAGGTTTGATGCCATTGGACATGAACAGAGTCCAAGTCAGATTGCAGGGGTGTGGCTGGCCAGAGCCCTCTCCCTACTTCCCTCTGACTAGTAGTCTCTGTGGACCAGTGGTCCTCAATCTTTTTGGCACCAGGAACCAGTCTCATGGAACACAGTTTTGCCATGGAGTCAGCGGTGGGGGTGGTTTCTGGGTGAAACTGTTCCGTCTCAGATCATCAGGCATTAGTTAGATTCTCATAAGAAGCACACAACCTAGATCCCTTGCATGTGCAGTTCACAATAGGTTTAGTGCTTCTATGGGAATCTAATGCTGCTGCTGGTCTGATGGGAGACAGAGCTCAGCCAGTTATGCTCACTCACCTGCCGCTCACCTCCTGCTGAGAAGCCCAGTTCCTAACAGGCCACAGACTGGTACCGGTCCTCAGCCTGGGGATTGGGGACCCCTGTGTAGACCACAGGTCAGGATTGACAGGAGGCCTGAGGTATTTCAGTAGTAGAATCTCAGGCTTTGAGTCAGTGTAGACATGAACAAGGGAAGGGGTTCCCCTCAGTTTATCTGTTCAAACAGCCCAAAGGGTCCTGATGATGCAGAAGACTGGAGGGTCTCCCTCTACAAGACTGTTTCAGTGCCACTGTCAATCAAACCACAACAATAGTAAGATCACCTTAGACTTTTTAGGATTTAGCTTTTTCTTTCCCTCTCTTAAAAGAACAGATCGTTTAAATTAACAGAATAGTTGTTTGCCTTTAAAAAAAGATGATTTAAAAGTGGGATGGGGGAGTGTGAATGCTGACGAAAGTGTAAGAAATAGTAAAGTTTAGACAAGAAAATAAAATCACTACCCAAATATAACTAGACTTAATATCTTGATGCATTTTCTTTTAGATTTTTTATGCCCATTTTTGAAGATACTTGACATTATCCTCTATATACAATTATGTATTTTATATGCTTTTTACTTAATATGTTATCATAAGCATTTCCCATGCCATAAATCTTTTTTTTGGGTGAACATTTAAGGGCCGCATAACATGCTATTGCATTGATCTACCATCCTTTAAAGGTCCAGCAATCTAAGAATGGTTAGATTAGGTAGATTGCTTTTTGGTTTTCATGCTTATGAATTATGATGCTGTGAATGCCATCAGCCTGCATCTTTGCATTTTACGGTCTTTTCTTTAGTAATTTGTTTGTTTATTTCATTTGCCTATCTAGTGGGTGTCTCAAGTGTTTTTTTAGAAAGTTGATATACGTAAAAATCATTTTTTATCTCTATATATTTGTCATAAAGCTTTTACATTTTGGAGTTGTTAAATCTATTGCATTTTGCCTTGTAAAATTTCCCACTAGTTTTAAGTTTAGTATATATATCTATCTTTATTCAGAGTGCATATGAATGGTAAAGATAACATTTTAAATTTATCTGCAATGAGTTTTACTACCTGACAAGGCTCTATATTGATTTTGGTTTTCTTTCTTTCCAAAAACTAGCTAATTTTCTTTCTAGGCAAGTCCAGCTGATATGTATAACCACACACACACACACACACACACACACACACACACACATCTCACCTATATTAAAAGAATAAAGTGAAAGCAGTTGTATTTTGATTTGCGTTATAAGTATCTGTGTGTATTTGTCTTAATTCCAAGCTCAGTGCAGAGTAGATGCTTAATTTATGTTGTTAAAATAAACATTTTAATGGAATTTAAATCCCTATTTAATTGTCTCTGAAGCTTATCTGTACTCTGGCTCTTCATTTCCGTGAAACACTTTTGATTATCCTTATTACACATTCCTCTGTGTCCTTAAGTGAGCTTGGTTTCTGCCATTTGTAACCGGAAGTGCTGAATAGCCGATCTCCTGTTGTCTAAACACCTGCTCAGTTCCAGCTCCCCATGGCTTATTTCAGAGGGAGTGCCTTTCCGTCCACATCGGTCAAGCTGGCATCCAGATTGGGGATGCTTGCTGGGAACTCTATTGCCTGGAACATGGAATCCGGCCAGACGGAGTTGTTCTTGACAGTCAACAGAATCAGCTGGAAAATGCGAAAACGGAGCACACGAATGCATCTTTCAGTACCTTCTTCCGGGAGATAAGAGCTGGGAAGCACGTGCCTAGAGCACTCTTCGTGGACTTGGAGCCAACTGTGATAGGTACCATAAACGTCACATTCTGCTATACTTAACTGGAGCTACACTCAAACAAATCCAGCGGGTGGGATGATCAGATTATACGGGTCCATCTGAATGAAATCGCATGGACATTTCCCAAATGTGGAGGTTTACTCAATGTCTAGTTAGGGTGATTAACATGACAAACACACCTAAAGGGAAGACTGGGTTAGCCTTTGTCAATTTTAATTTTAATTAATTAATTAATTAGTTTTGACACGGAGTCACGCAGGCTGGAGTGCAATGGCGCAATCTCGGATTACTGCAAATTCCTCCTCCTGGGTTCAGGCGATTCTCCTGCTTCAGCCTCCGAGTAGCTGAGATTACAGGCACGCACCATCATGCCTGGCTAATTTTTGTATTTTAGTAGAGATAGGGTTTCACCGTGTTGACCAGCCCGGTCTTGAATTCCTGACCTCAAGTGACCTACCTGCCTTGGCCTCCCAAAGTACTGGGATTACATGCGTGAGCCGCTCCGCTCGGCCTAGGTTAGCCTTCTTTACCTGTGTGATGAAATGAATTAAGACCTGCTAATTGATCCACACATGGATTATAACAGAACACTAAGTCTTTCCTTGGGTTCAAGAGCCATTTGCTGGAAGGCACTGGCAAAGAATCGGAAAGTTTTTCGATAGCTGCTTAAAAAGAGTTGAATATTTGAAAAGGATCCCAAAGAACAAGAAGCAAATATATACTCTAGTTATGGGAAAAACAGTACAATTTTATGATCGCTAATTATATACTTCATAATATGTCATGCCAAAACTCTTAAAATGGATCTAGAAAAATACAGGAGAGAGGGGGGCTCTTACTGACTTAGAAATGCTAGAGAATGGAGTAGATTTATGTTTCATGTTGTACATCATTTGTTGATGTGTAATAAACTTCGCCTACATTTAGTGGTTTTTTATTTTTGACTTTTTGAGACAGAGTTTCACTCTTATTGCCCAGGCTGGAGTGCAGTGGCGCAGTCTTGGCTCATTGCAACTTCCGTCTCCTGAGTACAAGCGATTCTCCTGTCTCAGCCTCCCCAGTAGCTGTGATTACAGGCACCTGTCACCACGCCCTGCTAATTTTTTTTCTATTTTTAGTAGAGACAGGGTTTTACCATGTTGGCCAGGCTGGTCTTGAACTCCTGACCTCAGGTGATCTGCCCACTTCAGCCTCCTGAAGTGCTGGGATTACAGGCATGAGCCACTGTGCCCGGCCCTACATTTAGTGGTGTAAGGCAATAATAATTACTAGTTTGAATCTACAATTTGGGTGGGGCTCAGAGGCAACAGCTCCCCTCTGCTCCATATGGTACTAGCTAGGAAGGCTCAAGAGGGAGCTGGGGCATCACTTTGAAAGTCACTCATTTACATCACTCGCCTCTGGGTGCTGGCTGTTGGCTGAGAGGTAGCGGGAGGGTTGGAAAAAAGGAGAGGCTGATGAATTCAAGGTCAGGGTAAGAAGGAATTGAAGGCCGGGCGTGGTGGCTCACCCCTGTAATCCCAGCACTTTGGGAGGCTGAGGCGGGTGGATCAGGAGGTCAAGAGATCGAGACCATCCTGGTCAACATGGTGAAACCCCGTCTCTACTAAAAATACAAAAATTAGCTGGGCATGGTGACACGTGCCTGTAGTCCCAGCTACTCGGGAGGCTGAGGCAGGAGAATTGCTTGAACCCAGGAGGCAGAGGTTGCAGTGAGCCGAGATCGCGTCATTGCACTCCAGCCTGGGTAACAAGAGCGAAACTCCGTCTCAAAAAAAAAAAAAAGAAAAGGAATTGCATATAACCCCATTAACACTTCAGCTGGGTGACGGGAGTGCTGACTTCTGTCCTTGATGTGGAGATGCCTGTCTTGGTCCGCTCGGACGGCTGTATCAGAACACCATGGACCCGGTGGCTTAGACCACAGTTGTTGATTTCTCACAATTCTGGAGCCTGAAAGTCTGAGACCAGGCTTTTGGTGAAGTCTCTCTTCCCAGCTTGCAGATGGCTGCCTTCTCACTGTATCCCCATATGGCAGAGAAATAGGCTGTGTCTCTTCTTATGAGGGCCCTAATTCCATAATGAAGTCTCTACCCTTATGACCTAGTTACCCACAAAGACTCACCTCCAGATACCATCGCATTGGGGATTAGGGATTCAACACATGAATTTTGGGGGCACACAGCCAATCCACAGCAGCTATTCTTTACTAGTTGAGGACCTGCCCACGTATGTTCCTCTAATTCTTTCAGCACTGTCAGGAGACACTATTATCCTCAATTTATAGATGAGGAATTTCAGAAATCTTGGGGAGGTCAAGGAACTTCCTTAAGATCACTGAGCTATTAGAGTAGAGCTGGGTTTGGTCCCAGGTTTGCCTTCTTATTAAATCTATTGCCTTTTAACAGAAAAGTAGCCTAATCTAGTGAAGAAGAAAATATAAATAGTTATAACAACACTGTTTAAGTGGAGTCATATAAAATTGCCAGTGTATGACTATTTTTTAACTTAAAAAATTGATTTTATTATACATAATACAACTTAATAGAACTTTCTACAGCAGGAATGTCCAATAATTTGGCCTCCCTGGGGCCACATTGGAAGAAGAAGAATTGTTTTGGGCCACACATCAAATATACTCACACTAACAATAGCTGATGAGCTAGAAAAAAAAAATTGCAAAACAATTTGTAACGTTTTAAGAATGTTTACGAGTTTGTGTGGGGCTGTATTCAGAGCCGTCCTGGGCTGCATGCGGCCTGTGGGCTGTGGGTTAGACAAGTTTTCTCTGCAAGGCAGAAGGAATGAATAACCAGGGAGTCATCAAATATGTCTGCTTGTTTGTTTTTTAGAGAGAGAGATGAGGTCTCGCTCTGTCACCCAGGCTGGAGTGCAGTGGTGTAATCACAGGTCAGAGAACTCCTGGGCTCAAGCCATTCTCCCACCTTGGGCTCCTGAGTAGCTGAGACTATAGACACATGTCACTACATGTGGCTAATGTTTTTTTTTTGAGACAGAGTTTTGCTCTTGTTGCCCAGGCTGGAGTGCAATGGCGTGATCTCGGCTCACTGCAACCTCTGCCTCCCAGGTTCAAGAGATTCTCCTGCCTCAGCCTCCTGAGCAGCTGGGATTACAGGCACATGACAGGCCAAGCTAATTTTGTATTTTTAGTAGATATGGGTTTTCACTATATTGGCTAGGCTGGTCTTGAACTCCTGACCTCCAGTAAGCCACCTGTCTCAGCCTCCTAAAGTGCTGGGATTATAGGCATGAGCCACTGCGCCTGGCCAATTTTTTCTTTTTTGTAGAGATAGGGTCTCACTATATTGCCCAAGCTAGTTTCAAATTTCTGACTTCAAATGATCCTCTTACCTTGAGCTCCCAAAGTGCTGGGATTCCAGGCATGGGCCACCACACCCAGCCTCACACACCCTCTCGTGAAGGGACAGCGTTTGCGAATTCAGAGCCATGAAGGAATGCCGCAAGTGTAGCCAGGAGTTCACCGTGGCCAGACATAGGTGAGCAGGAGCACAAAGCGGGGGATGAAGCTGGGAAGATGATCGGGGCAGGCTTAAGGGTGAAGTTGGGGCAAAGTAAGGAAGTTGTGGTCGGCGAAAGGAATTTTCGAGTTTAAGATTTTGGAAGTGGGAGAGTTCTGAGTGATGATGATTGAAGTGGAGAGCAGCTGAAAGACACTGTAGTTAAGGAAGCTAAGGAGCTGTCGTATGATTGTTCAAAACCATTGAAGTCTGAGGATATTAAGGGCACCATGCTGGGTACTGAAGCCCCTGGGCAACCTGTGCCCGGGAAGTTAGAATGGAAGGCTTGGGTTACTTATGAATGACGGGTGGTGCAACCACTAACCTCTGAGAGAATGGATTTTATGGAAAAAGACGCATGAACCTATTGACCCTCAAGATCCCGATTCAACTTTGTCACGAAGAAGGAAGCTCCTGTAAATTACCTCCCCAGTTGGAATTTAGCCTTATAGCTTCAGATGAGAAGGAAATAGTCCACTCAGAATTACACGTTCACTTATTGCTCATTTATAAATATATCTTTTAAACATCCTAGTTCTGGGGGAGGTTTGTATATAAGCTAGTTAAACGTTATTTAAACTCAAATTTAATAAATATTATTTGAGAGGCTGCAGAATTGGAGTTGAGAAATTCATGCTCAGGAAGGCGCGGTGAACTGAAAGAACAATCTTGCTCTTGTTAAATAGAAACACAATGCACCTCTCCTCAGGCTGTGAGCTTCTAGGACTGGCTCCGCTCTCTGGTGCCAAGGCTGCGGCGTATAATGAGGTAAATCTGCATAAATGCATGTCATGAAGCCAGTCCCGTCATTCTTCCTTATAATTGTTGTTGTTACATGAGCCATGCGTTGTGCCTTATGTTCTCATAACAGCTCAATGGGGTAGGTCTTGCTATAATCCTTATTTATGAGCTAAAATCATTGACTAAGTAACTTCTCTCTAGCTTAGTGAGGAAGGCAAGATAGGAACCCAGGAAACTGATTCTTGAAACATGCATTTAACCACTAAGCAACGCAGTATCCCGCGGTAACCAGGGCAGCGGTCCCAAAGCCTGCTTAGCCTGAAACACTGCTGCTTAATCAGCAGGAATAATGCTATTTGAGTGATTCTAAGGTGGGGAGTGGGGCATACTGCCCAGGGTTTTAAAAGGCAATGAGACCTGGCAAGGGTTGCCCTCAGTTGTACTGGGTACTGCCAACATCTTAACGCCAGTTTCCCTGCGTCGCGCATTTATGCCCATGGCATTTGGGTCGTGTGGGCATTTGAGCTTGCTATGCCTTCCCTGTTAAATCCTCTTTTACAGTGGATTTAAAAGATGGATATGCCTTTCTTTTTAAAAACTTATTTCATTTTATTTTGCTTTTTTTGAGAAGGTGTTTCACTCTTGTTGCCCAGGCTGGAGTGCAATGGGGTGATCTCCTCTCACTGCAACCTCTGCCTCCCAGGTTCAAGCCATTCTCCTGCCTCAGCCTCCCGAGTAGCTGGGATTACAGGTGCCTACCACCATACCTGGCTAATTTCCTGTATTTTTAGTAGAGACAGAGTTTCACCAAGTAGGCCAGGCTGGTCTCAAACTCGTGACCTCAGGTGATCCACCTGCCTCAGCCTCCCAAAGTGCTGGGATGACAAGCGTGAGCCACCACACCCTGGATATGCCTTTCTGTGTGATTTTCCAGCACGCAGTTGTCTATTTGTAGATAAAAATACTTGTCTCAAAATGCCAATGTGTTGTAGGATGGGCAGTGGGTTGAAGAGTGTCCCCCCAAATTCATATCCATCTGGAACCCCAGAATGTGACTTTATTTGGAGACAGGATCTTTGTCGATGTGATTGGTTAAAATGAATCCTCCTGGATTTTAGGGTGGGCCCTAATGTTGAAGAATTGTGTCCTTATCAGAAGAGAGAGCACAGACACACATACAGGGGAAAAGCTTGTGTTCCAGAGGCAGAGATTGGAAGGGGGCAGCTAGAAGCCAAGGAGAGCTAAGAATTGTGAGTCACCAGGAGCCAGGAAAGACATTTGGACTGGGAGCTCCCCGGGGCCTCCAGCAGGAACCAGCCTCCCAACGCCTTGGTGTTACACTTCTGGCCTCTGGAGCTGTTAGGAAATAAATTCCTCTTGTCTTAAGCCACGACGTTTGCTGTCATTGGTTATGGCAGCCCTGGGAAACTAATCAGGGGTACGTGGTAGAAAAACATACTTTACATGCATATGTAAAGAATTCCACCATTTCCTGGACTAAGACAGGCTAATTCAGCATCATCTGAATTCCATTCCTGGACCATAGCATTGAGAGAAAGCATGGGGGCCATCAGGTCCAGGGAGGGCCCAGGAGGACTAGCAGAAGGTGGACGGCTGAATTGCACTGAGTGCACTGACCTCCTGTCGCCCTCTGCAGATGGGATCCGGACAGGGCAGCGCCGCTCACTCTTCCACCCCGAGCAGCTCCTGAGCGGAAAGGAGGATGCTGCCAGCAACTACGCACGGGGTCGTTATTCTGTGGGGTCGGAGGTCATCGACCTTGTGCTGGAGAGGACCCGGAAGCTGGCAAGTGGCTCCCCCTCTCCTCCAAGTGGGCTGTGCCTGGGCCATGTGGGGTCCTGTGGCAGAACTCACCAGCATCTGCTGTCACCATTGCCACCAACCCTCTCTCCCTAGGCGTTGGCCTGGGTGCTCGGAACTGGGGAGGGGACCTCATCTTGGCTTTAATTACCCCTTGTTAGTAGGAAAGGGACAGAAACCTTTACACTTACTGGGGGTCCTCTGATCACCTGATCATCCTTGCTTCTCCTAACACAGGGTGTATCTTCTAATGAGAGACTCTCACATTCTAAAACCTATCATTTTCCAAGAGTAACTGCTGCTTATGAAGTTGGCAAGAGGCACGCCCTACTTGGAGTTGCGTGACTGTTTACGGACAGTCAACTCCTCTTTAAGGGCCTGAGTCTGGAGACCCTTTGCTGAGTCAGGGTTTTGGTGTTTGGCATATTTGTTTGGCCAGACGTCTGGTGTTTGGCCAGACGGAGCAAAGAAGTGGGGGGCATGTTATTTTGCTCCAGTGTTTTGTCATTTTCTTTGTTATTGATAAAGGCCTTGTTTGCGATCACATACAGATAGACGCACAGGGGACAGTGAAAGACAGGTGGCTATTTGTGCTCTGCTTGTAGTAAAGCTCTGAAGTGCTTTGCCTACTCCAGAAGCACCCCTTGAGAGTATTTCGAAACAGCTGTTGTTTCTTGCGGAGTTAACAATGGCAAATGAGTCCTTTCTGAAAGTCTGTGTTTTGGGGAAACCTGTTGTATCCTACCACCACTGTCTAGTTCACTGCTGCTGGCTTTGTTCAGCTGAATTCTCACATCCTGTTTACTTTCTTCAGGCAGAACAGTGTGGTGAACTTCAGGGATTTCTGATTTTCCGAAGCTTTGGAGGGGGCACTGGTTCGGGGTTTACGTCTCTTTTAATGGAGCGGCTCACGGGAGAATATAGCAAAAAGACGAAATTGGAGTTCTCGGTTTACCCAGCCCCCAGGGTCTCCACTGCCGTGGTGGAGCCTTATAACTCTGTCCTCACCACCCACTCCACCACAGAGCACGCGGACTGTACCTTTATGGTGGACAATGAGGCCGTCTATGATATATGCCATCATAAACTCGGTGTTGAACGCCCCTCTTACGCCAGCATCAACAGACTGATGGTTCAGGCGGTATCTTCCATCACTGCCTCCCTCCGGTTTGAAGGGCCCTTGAATGTGGACCTAATTGAATTCCAGACCAACCTAGTACCTTACCCGAGAATACATTTCCCCATCACCTCCTTTGCCCCCATTGTCTCTGCTGACAAAGCCTACCATGAGCGGTTCTCCGTGTCAGACATCACCACTGCTTGCTTTGAGTCCTCCAACCAGCTGGTCAAGTGTGATCCTCGGCTTGGGAAGTACATGGCCTGCTGCCTGCTCTACAGAGGGGACGTGGTCCCTAGGGAAGCGAATGCAGCAATCGCAGCCATGAAGGCGAGGCACTCTGTTCAGTTTGTAGATTGGTGTCCAACGGGTTTCAAGGTGGGCATCAATAGTCAGCCGCCCACGGTGATGCCAGGTGGGGACCTGGCCAAAGCCCACCAGGCCCTCTGCATGCTGAGCAACACCACGGCGATTGTGGAGGCCTGGGCCCGCCTGGACCGCAAGTTTGACCTCATGTACGCCAAGAGGGCATTTTTGCACTGGTACATCAGAGAAGGCATGGAAGAAGCGGAATTCTTGGAGGCCAGGGAAGACCTGGCGGCCCTGGAGAGGGATTATGAGGAAGCAGGGCAGAGTTTCTGATGCATGTGCGATGGGTGCAAATGAACGGCAAGCTAAAACGGCATGTTTTCTTTTTAAGCTCTTATATGCCTGGTGGGTAATTCCCCTGATGAGAAGAAAAACGAAATCAAATCAGGCAAGACTCTAGGTTCCACACGAAATTAGGTGGGTCAGTACTAACCATGAACGCATTATTTCCAGGTCTACTGGTACTAGACAGCTCCGCTCCCCGGGAGCCTTTGGAAGCTTGGAGTCCTTTGAACTGCTGGGTCACTTCTAGGTGGGGTTTTTTGTTTAACCAAGAGACTATGAAACCTGACATTTATGCTTTTCCTTTCTGGTACCTGAAGTATGAAACAGCACATGTTGATTACGAATGTTTTTTCCCCTATATCTATATTTTTATACTGATGGAATCATAAATATTTTCAGTATGATTCTTTTCCTTCTTTTAAATATGTACCCAAAGGGCTCAGTTTGCTTTTTATGTAAACAAACTAGGATCTTTCTAAAACTTGAATTTGGGTGTCCCACAGGTCAGAGGTGAAAGCCATCTCTTCCACTTCCTTGTCCTGGAAGTGGTGTTCTCAAAGTGTCACCAGCCTAACTGTGCCAGAGTCACTGCAGAAGTTTACTAAAAATGCAGATTGTCGAGCTTCTCTATGGACTTGCTAAGCTGGAATCCTGGGGGCTGGAGAGGCTGTCTCCTAAGGATTTGAGATTTACAAAAACACTCAATGGAATTAATTTTTGGTACTGAATAGTTCCATTTGAGAAAATAATTTACTCTGGACAAAGCTATAAATGCATTAAAACCACTAGCGAGATTTTAAGTCACCGCAATGTTTAGTTTCACTGATTCTTGGAATGAAGGCGACACAGATGCCGCAGAGGCAGAGTCGGGCTGAGCTGTTGCTCTTGGACGGTAGATAATCCTTACGAGCCTCACCTGCCTGCGCTGTTTAACCTGTCAGCCCTCGCCCTCCAGCTGTACTGACTCTTGACTTCAACTGGGCACAGGCTTTTGGCTCAGGTAGACGTCGGAAGATAGGAGGCACTAGAGTCTTGGCCAGAGGCATGAAGTTGTGTATCTGTTTTGAGATTCCTCAAACGACAAGGCTACTACCTTCTTGCTTGTGTGCTTGGACTCAAAAACTGACCCTGTGTGTGTGTGTGTGTGTGTGTGTGTGTGTGTGAGAATGTGTGTGTGTTCGTAAGATCTGTTTTTTAGAGTGTTTACAGGTTCTCAGCAACATTGAGTGGGAAGTATAACCCTCCATTTTTGACAGTCCTTGGGAGATTCTCTTACATACTAAAATCCCTCCCCTGAGATGTGGCCTTTAAGACTGATATTCAAACAATGTGCCCTTTTGCCTGCTTTCAGTTGAAACCATTCTCACCATGGAAGCCAATGACCACCGTTAGGTGGAGATGACATTTAGCCACTCTTCAGTGCCAGAAGGGTGTTTCCCCTCAGCACAGACAACTCTCACTGAGTTTTGCTCAGTCCCCAAGTCTCTAAGTATCTGGCTGTGTCCCTTTTGGACTCCACTTCCAAACATCACTCCAAGGGCTCAACTTCTGCTCACACAAAACCTCATTCCAGGGTTCTGTTTGGAGCACAGAGCCTGTTAATCAAGGTGTGCCAGGATTCCTGGTGTGGCAACAGGGAAAGGAACATGACTCTCATTCTCATGTCTCTGACTTGCTGTGATCAAACATTTGGAGAAAAAATTACTTTGTCCAGATGAAAGGAATGATTTGTGGACATCAGTGTTTCTTCACTATATCCATTACAGACCGATGGTGTCCATAGCTGGCTCTTTACTGAAGTGTGAAGAAAACTGTTACTGAGCAAAAGGGCTTGCTGCCTGGCCAACAGGGGTACAATATTTTAATTTCCTGAAGATGTGATTCCTACTTTAGAGCCCAGTTTGAGTGCACCTGCTTCATGGAGCCTTCCAGAATCTTCTTCCTTGTGTCCTCCCTGAGCTCCCAGAGCCCTGGTCTGCTCCATCCCAGGGTTTATGGACAGTGGAGACACACCATGAAATCTGTCACTGCATTGAAAATTTGTAGCAAGTACTCACTGATGAAAAAAATTTAACTTGTACATCATACATAGTGTCTTACATTTTTATTAGGCTTTTACTAAGTATTTAACATTTATTGGCCAGGCGAGTGGCTCACGCTTGTAACCTCAGCATTTTGGGAGCCCAAGGCAAGAGTATCACTTGAGCCCAGGAATTCGAGACCAGCCTGGGCAACATAGTGAGACCCTGTCTGTGCTTTAAAAGAAATATATATATATATATATATATATGTGTGTATATATATATATATATATATATATATGTGTGTATATATATATATATATATATATATATATATATATATATATATGAGGCACTAAAGCCAGACGAAGCATGCACCTTTGGTCCCAACTACTTGGGAGGCTGAGGTGGGAGGATCACAGGAACCCAGGAGGTTGAGGCTGCAGTCAGTTATGATTGCACCACTGCACTACAGCCTGGGCAAGAAAGCAAGACTGTCTCAAAAAAATAAAGTAAAATAAAATAAAATTTATTCTTCAATGTACATGTGTTGTTTCTCCATTCAGCCACTAGAGGGCACTAGTGACATGCTTAAATAACTGATTAGCTGAGTTTTTGGTGCTCTAGGGTTTGTGTGTGTGTGTGTGTGTGTGTGTGTGTGTGTGTGTGTACACAAGAGTACTGACATATTTAGAAAAAGACTATATATTTTCTTTTGTTTTTAAAAGTTAATAATCTGCTAAAGATAAGAACCAAAGTATTTCTTAAGCTTTTACGTTCAGCTTGTGAATCTTATTATTTATAAGCCTGGAACATTTGTATAATCACTTTTAAAGGGAATACACATGAATTTTGGGTCTCCTTTACAGTCTTAGTTAAATGCTCTTAAATATTTTAGGTTGCCTATTTACAGTCTTAGTTAAATGCTCTTAAATATTTTAGGTTGCCTATACATTTAATATATTCGGTTTTCATTTGAGGATGTTGACAAACTTTCCTAAGTCCTGTAAATAATTCTTTACAGATTTAATACATTGGACTATTCCTAAGGGGATTAAGTACTCCTAGGTGTTCTAAAACTTTCTACAAGCGATTAAGATCGGCACTTAAGTGACAAGTGTACATTTATTGACAACATTTACACTTTTAAAAATTGGAATGACATGGCCGAATATGGTTGCATTAGGCCAAACACTCCTCAGTATGATAAATGCTGTATTTGAAATGCCAAGCTGGCACAGCTTCCTTCTCACAGGAGCCCCAGCACATCCTTATTTAATGGACTCACTTACAGTGATTAATTGAGTGCTCGTCACAGTCCCAGGCACGGGGCATGTGGCACAGAACAAAACAGAAACAAGCCCTGCCCTCATGGAGTTTCTGTTGCAGTGTAGGTGGGGGTGGGTGGAAGACAGTAAACACGGTAAGTCAGTCAATTATACTGCAGGTTAAAGATGGCAGGTGCTCTTGGGAAAACGTAGAGGACGGTAAGGGGGAACTGATTGCAGCTTCAACTGAGTGGGCGTTGTAGTTTCCAAAGAAAGAAGCCTTTGACAAGGACTTCAAGGGAGCGACCATGGAGACTGCAGATATTTGAGGGGAAAACATTCCTGGCAAGAGGAACTGTCAGAGGTGTTTGAACTGGAGCGACTCCATCTTGAGTGAGCGCTAGGAAAATGGGGCTGGCACTTGCTGGGCTGCGCTTCCAGAGAGTTGGGTATTCCTGGCCTCTAGATGTTTATGGCTAAAGGAACAGATGGATAACATTTACTAAACAGATCCCAACTTGGGAGGGTCATGATATCCCGATATTTTGAGAACACAAGTATTTCTAAGTTTGTTTTAAATATAATAATATTGATTCTTGCAAAAAATAGTAATTAAGAAAATTAATCCTTTATCACAAACCCTTGTAGCAGAGGACATCTTCCATGATTTTTTGTATCCTATATATAAACAAGCATTGTACCCAGGGTGGACGCATTCCTACTGTCTGTGGAGGAGCTGCTCCTTCACCACTTTACTTCATTAACAAACATGCTTTCGCTTTGCCCTGTGGACTTGCCCTGAATTCTTTTTTGCAGGAGATCCAGGAACGCTCTATTGGGGTTTGGATGGGGATCCCTTTCCAGCAACAGAACCAGCAATGGAGATTTAGGAAGGGGGGCCACCGAGGGAGAAGGAAACCAGTGCAGTGTCCTGAAAGGCAAGTTGGAGAAAAGTCTACCCAGGAGGAGGGCGTGGGCCTGGTCCCATGCGTTAAAGGATGGTCCTAAGTCCTGTGAGTGAGGGCTGAGGCTTGGCCGCTGGATTTAGAGCTGACCTTGAAGAGCGGGTTCAGTGGAGTGGTAGGGATGCAAGCCTGACTAGTGGGAGCTGAACGGAGAATGAAAGAAGAGAGAGTGCAGAGGCATCGTCAGAGTGCGGCTGTAAGAGGAAGCAGAGTCGTGCTACCGTCTGGAAGAGGTGATGGGCCCAGAGCTGTGGGCCAGTGGCGGAGGCTCACACCTGCCATCGCAGCCCTGTGGGAGGTGGAGGCGGGAGGATCGCTCGATCCCGGCAGTTTGAGAGCAGCCTGAGCAACACAGTGGGACCCCGTCTCCATTTTTATTTTTTAAAAAGCGTTGCTTTTAGCATTGGAGAAAGAAACATGGCTTTGCTTGCTAGCGTGAACGACGTAGTGGGGGAGGTGGCCTCGGTGATGTGGGAGGAAGACAGAAAGGCTGTTGGATCCCTGTCTTAGGTGGATGAGAGCGGATGGGAACTTCGAGTGTGACACAGAGGTTGTCCCTACACAGAAGCATGGACAATTCATCTAACTCCGTAGGCAGGAAGGCAGAGTGTGTGAGTCCAGGCGCTCTCAGGGTGAAGACACGGTGGTGAGGTTTCTGTGACATTGTGCTTCTGAAATGTTTTCTTAATGTAAAGGGAGTAAAGTCACCAGCTGAGGTTGGAAGGGGAAGGATACCCTAGAGGTCTGAGGAGAGAAGAAAATGAGTGAAAGTCTAGGATAGCAGGAACAGGAGTGTGGAGGGGAGTGTGCTATAAACGCTGGGCTGTCTCAAGAGCCCATCTAAGGAGTCCAGTGAGG
>PVKV010029277.1:0-23804 GCA_004027835.1 Alouatta palliata | reverse complement strand
TTAGGGATGCCTTTAATTAGTTAAGGGGCAGTTAAAGTGGGTTGCCTGTGGCAGGAGATAACTAGATGACCTCCCTCGGTCTTTGCACTCTGAGAGCTCTATAATTAGCTCCAGCCAAGTTAAAACATTTTTTTCAGTCCTGCCTCATGTAGTGTGACTGACAGCTTGGTTCCTTTGGGTAAATTTTATTGAGGAAGATAAACGGATTCCATCCGTTTCTAGACCATAATGCGTCACATCCCTGTTTCTAGACCATAATGCACCACATCCCTGTTTCTAGACCATAATGCATCCCATCCCTGTTTCTAGACCATTGATAGATTTTTCTTATTTGCTTGTGTTTGGCACAAAATATCTTCCAAACCAGATCCCATAATACTCATGGTAAAGTTTAGCCAATGGCTAATTTTTTAATGGTTATATTTAATGCTGTTAAGATTGTATAACATAAAACATTTGGAAATTCATAATAATTTTTTAAAAATTCAGAAAGAATATAGCACTATTTTATCATGGCGAGTTTGAGAAAGTTTTGTCTTCTTTTTGTTTTGACAATCTCTGTTAGAGTTTGGATTGTTGAAGGGGTTAATGGAGTATTTTAGAGGCCAGTATAAGACAAGGGATGATATTGAGAAAGAAGAGAAAGTGCTTGGTCCTGTCTCGGCAATATTCCTCTGCAAGCTGGTGTCAACAGTAGCTCCATGTCTCCATCGAGGAAAGCTGCAAAGTGTAATTCACATTTAACTTCCAACCCAGAATCTGCTAATAGAAAGAAATAGAGCTACTTGCTATACATTTTTCTTGTTTTCCCAAGCATTTTGCTTGAAATACTGTTAAAAGATTAATTTGTTGGGAGCAGTGGCTCACACCTATAAGCCTAACACTTTGGGAGGCTGAGGTGGGAGGATCACTTGAACCTGAGAATTTAAGACCAGTCTGGGCAACAGAGTGAGACCCCGTCTCTACAAAACACACATCAAAAAAAAATTAGCTGGGCATAGTGGTATGTCCCTGTAGTCTCAGCTACTCAAGAGGCTGAGATGGGAGGATCGCTTGAGCCCAGGAGATGGAGGCTGCAGTGAGCCATGATTGAACCACTGCACTCCAATCTGGGGATGACACAGCAAAAGCCTGCCTCAGAGAGAGAGAGAGAGAGAGATTTACTTTCAATGAATAACTACAGATGAATTTTTTCCAGTGGTGAAGGAGGCTGTCTAATATGGTGGTTAGAATTGCGCTCTGGGATGCGACCTGGGTCAGCATTCCTGCCCAAACGCACGTTAGCTGTCTTGGATAACCCTCATCAGGAAGAACCATATAACTGCTCGGAAGACACGCAGGACGATGTGCTACAGCCAGCGCCAGCTCCAGCTCCGTGAACATCCCACAGGATGAGTGAGATAGCTATAGCACTGTTAGGAGCAGAGGACCGGTGCTGGGACTGTGAGTAAGAGCACACCTTTTCAGGAGTCTGCTTGGTAAAAGGTCTATCTATGGCAGTTGAATTCTTTTTCGGAGAATCATCCTAACATTGTACAAATGGAATTGAATGTGTGACATCTGATATTGTTTTTTCCTTAAAAATGTTTTCATGTTTAACCTATTTCAGAAAAATAAGGCTCCTGCAACCATCCATTGTCTAACTGCTCTTGCTTGTGTGTACTTCCTAATGATGGAGACAGTTTGTGATGCTCTATTGGTGTTCAAAGTTTAATTCTCTCTACCCCAGTCATAGCTTCTTTACTATGGTAGATAATTGTCTCTTTTCCCATAGAGCTGTCTTTCTGGATGTTTTTCTGCATTTAGTCTTCTTAGTCTGACACCTCCATGCTCACCTTGAGAAAGAATTTCAGGCAACTGGCCAAACTACATGCTGTTTGTCTGTCAACATTTATGTTGCCGCTTCTCTGTGTCTACTGGAGTTTTTCTCCTTTGGAATTAATTATTGTGTTCTTAAAGGGAAATTTTGTTGGAAAATATTGTTTTTATAAAAAAAACTATACAGACTTTTTAATTTACCAAAGGATAATTACATAAACATTCTGAAAATGTCAAAAGTGTTCTAACGAAAAAAGAGAAAATATGGGCTCAATTCCTGCCTCACTAAAGTAAAAATTATTTAGTTAAAAAAAAATTTTTTTTAAAGCACTTAGGCCGGGCACAGTGGCTTACACCTGTAATCCCAGCACTTTGGAAAGCTGAGGTGGGTGAATCACAAGGTCAGGAGTTCGAGACTGGCCTGGCCAACATGGTGAAACCCCTTCTCTACTAAAAACACAAAAACTTAGCTTGGCGTGGTGGTGCCCACCTGTAATCCCAGCTACTTGGGAAGCTGAGGCAGGAAGAGCGCTTGAACCCTGGAGGCAGAGGTTGCATTGAACCGAGATTGCGTCACTGTATTCCAGCCTGGGTGACAGAGCAAGACTCCATCCCAAAAAAAAAAAAGAAAAAAAAGAGACTTTGTTCACTCACGCATGGAATTTGATGAGGCTATGATTGTCATGCAAGTTGTGGTTACCGTGGGGGTCTCTTTCCTTTCCTCTGCAGGACAGTCATGAGCCAGCCCCTGAAGCGGACATAGAACAGGGGCAAGGACCTGCACAAAGCGGCTGTGATATGTCTTTCCTGGTGACTTCAGGTGATCCTCTGTTAAATGGTGAAGCAACGTCCACCTCTGGATGCTGTTATGAGGGTCACATGAGGTCCTGCATGTAATGAGCCTGAGGCATGCTCCCAGGAATCACGTCATCATCACCCTCATCCTTCAACACAACCCTCATTTGCATTCAGTATTTACAGAGTTAAACACTGTGGAAAATACCATCTAATAAACTCTTCATATGTTCCTTTTTTCTTTTAGGAGATGAGGTCTTAGTCTATTGCCCAGGCTGGAGTGCAGTGTGTGGTCACTGTTCACTGTAGCTTCCAATTCCTGGGCTCTAGTGAGTATCTCATGTCAGCCTCATGAGTAGCTGGGACTATAGGCAGGTGCCACCACACCTGGCTAATTTAGTTTTAGTAGAGGTGAAGTCTTCCCATGCTGCTCAGGCTGGTCTTGGACTCCTGGGTGACACAGTAAGAGCCTGCCTTAAAAAAAAAAAAAAAAAAAAAGAGAGAGAGAGAGAGATTGTTTTCACTGAATAACTGCAGATGAATTTTTTCCACTGGTGAGGGAGGCAGTCTAGCGTGGTGGTCAGAGCTGAGCTCTGGGGTGTGACCTGGGTCAACATTCCCACCCGAACACACATTAGCTGTGATGAAAGAACCAGGTCCTCAGCATGCCCACCCTCATCAGAAAGGGCAGTATAACTGCTCTGGAGACACACAGGACCACGTGCCACAGCCAGCGCCAGCTCTGTGAACATCCCACGAGATGAGTGGTGGCTATAGCGCTGTTAGGGGCATAGGACCGGTGCTAGAGCTGTGAGTAAGAGCTAACAATGAATTACTGCAGTTATTCAGTGAAAATAATCTCACTCTCTCTTTTTTTTTTTTTTTTTTTTTTTTTGAGGCAGGTTCTTGGTGTGTCACCCAGGAGTTCAAGACCAGCCTGGGCAACATAGCAAGACCTCATCTCTACTAAAAATGAAATAAATTATTCAGATGTGGTGGCATCTGCCTGTAGTCCCAGCTACTCTGCAGGACTCAATCAATCCTCCCACCTCTGCCTCATAGTGTTGGGATTGCAGGAGTGAGCCACTGTGCCTGGCCTTTCTATGTTCTTGAGTGTGATCTACACAGAAAGTCATAAAACGAGGTCACTGTTTGTTGATGAGACAGCCGTGGCGTCCTATCCTACTTACAATGCATTATCATTTTTACGGTATTAGATGAGTCCTCCTCAGAATCTGTCTTCCACATGAAAAACAGCTTCTGTCTCCCACTTAAGATGAAGAGCTCTGTCTACAGAGAAGTCAACAGCTTGAGGGATTCATCTGCCTTAATCACCTAACTACTTCCAGGAGTCGAAACCTGTCCACACACACACACACACACACACACGCACACGCACACACGGCAAGTCAAGTGAAATTAATACCGTGTGTAAATGTTTATCACATGGAAACAGTGTAGGTTTACAGAAAGACCGGACCCCTCCATAAGGAATGTGAGATGTAGAAATTAGAAGACTGTCATTTATAGCCAAGCAAATGACTGAAGTGATGAAGATAAATCTCTTTATTACATTTTCTTGGAATCTTTACATAGAAAATGATTTTAATAGACTCCTGGTGCTGTCAGCCAATAACTAGTTTTCTTAGCCTGGTGCCGTTTTAGATTCAACTTGACCACAGAATGATGGGGAGTTAAGTCCTCATTTAGGTAGGAAACTCTGTTTAGACATTAATGTTCTTTACAAGCTAATACTATTGTCTTTCATTCTTCATCTTCTTGTTACTCAATTCCAAGTTTACTCTAATTTGTATATCTTTTTGGAGTAATTAAACTCCCGAAGGAACATAGATTTCAATGCCCAAATATAATTCAATCACTAATCACAGTGTAGAAAGCTTTCAGATTTAAACATATAACCCGAAACAAACTCATAAGAGGAAAGCGAGGAATACTCATGGGTGAATATTTCAGAAGTAAAATATGTGCAGGGGAAAGTTAAACATTACAAAATGTGTGAATTTCTGACTCTAGTCAGTAGAGTGGAATTAAAGGCTGTGATGTGTGGTGTGAAAAATCCTAAGCTGATTTTTCTTTGTGATAGATGATGCTATGTTAATGACAAAGCCTCGTTTTTAGCATACTAAGAACCTCACAACTGTCTCCCTGCAACTTCTATTTTATCATCCCCAAAGCACGCAAGACAAAGAAATGACTCAGGAAGCTGAACCCTTCTATAGAGCTCTTGGAGATGTCTGATGAGGCTGGAGCCTCATTTACATTGGAGCAAGCTAAACAAAAGTATCGTCAGTAGCTGGGCAGCAGCGAATTGCCTCTGGGATACGTATCATATAAATATAATCACAGAGGAATCAAAGTCAAACACACACAAAATAAGCTTTCAAAATGGTAGGCCATTTGGTTTTTGAAGGAAAAAAAATATTTGGTACACGCAGTGTTTTGCTACCCTCGGTAAACACCCAGTCTGGTTTCTGCCCTCAGCATTTCCCCAAAACAGATCTTGCAAAGGTCACAAGTTCTCTTCCATGTTACTAAATCAAAGAGGCATGTTGAGTTCTCATTCTCTCTTATATATTCTGCAGCATTTGAAACAATTTGTGACTCCCCCGTTTCTTAAAGGCTCTCTTCCTGCAATCTCTAGAATATTACATTTTTCTGGTTTCCTCATACCACCTTGAATAGTCTTCCTTAGACTCGCTTTATGACTCTTCATTTCTATATAATCTTTATTTATTTATTTGTTTGTTTATTTTTGAGACAGAGTCTCGCTGTCTCCCAGTCTGGAGTGCAATGGTGCCATCTTGCTTTACTGCAACTCTGCCTCCCAGGTTCAAGTGATTCTCCTGCCTCAGCCTCCTGAGTAGCTGGAATTACAGGCATGGGCCTCTACACCTGGCTAGTTTTTGTATTTTTAGTAAAGATGGGGTTTCACCATGTTGACCAGGCTGGTCACAAACTCCTGACCTTGTGATCTGCCCACCTTGGCCTCCCAAAGTGCTGGGGTTACAGGCATGAGCCACACCATGCCCGGCTAGCTACATAAACTTTAAATGTTGAATTTCCATTAAGATCATATTTGGGCTGAGGGTTTCAATTGCCATCAAATCGCTGATGCTTTCTCAGTGGAGATTTCTGGCTTGGACCTATGCATTCAAGTGTTTACTAGACATTTCCCCTTGGATATCTCAAAGAGTCTTAAATTCAACAAGTCACAAATGAACTCTGGACTTCCATGCATCCACATTGTGCCAGAACTAGCCCTCCTATAAAGTTCCATAGTTGAAGAAAGAGCACCTTCATCTACCTGCTTTCACCAGATATTTGAGAAAACCTTGTCACTCAGTGCCAAGGTAGTCCATGGCTACTCCTCCAAGCTTTCCCAAGAAGGACCAGTGAGCTATTAACAGGACAACTGTGCTTTGCAGAGTAGGAAATATTCGGTTTCTCTAGGAGACATTAGATAATAGCTCTGATAGGATGCAAATCCCTCGAGACACAAAATATCACTGTGGCTTGCTGATCAAAGAGATGCTTAAAGCAGCAGGAGTTAGATGGACTTGTGGCATGGATCTGTTTCACAAATGGTTGGGTTAGGCCATTGTATTATCTGGTGGTTGTTTCCAAAGTCTAGGAGGCTGAAAACATTTGTAACAATGGTCAGAATCCCAGCGAGTCTCCTTACCACTGGCGTAAGGATTATTACGGTCGGAAGGTCCCAAATGGAAGTTCCTGGAAATGCCTTTTTCCTCAAATAAAAATACCATTTCCTGGGACAGTAGCAGAGAGTCATGCCTCCATCAAGATGTCAAGATGCAGAGGTAGGGATCCCTGTCACACCCCCATTTAACTTGCTTGTTTGGCTGGTGGAAAAGCCAGATGGATCTCTCAGAATGACTTGGATTATCACAAACTTAATCAGCAGTGATAACAGTCACAGCTGCTGAGCCAGCTGTGGTATCTTCATTGGAATAAATCAACATAGCCTCTGGCTGCCATGCACCCATTGATTAAGTAAATGCTTTCTATGTAATGCCCATCAATAAAGATAATCAGACACAGTTTACTTTCCTCTGCCAGGGAAGCCGTAAACCTTGACTGCCATGTCACAAGGCTATGCCCAACCTCCTGCTTTTTGATCCAGTAGAATCTGAAGAAGTGCTGGCACTCCGGTTATCCCACAGAATCCCACAGAGCTTGATGATACTTCATGCTGAATAGACCTAAGAGGAGGTGTTTACAAGCACCCTAATTGCTAGCAGAAAGGGATAATCTCTGTAGATGGACAGTCGGGTCCCTGCCAAGCTGGGGAAGCTCCCAGTGGCTCACATGTCTGGGAATATGAAGACTTCTCCTGAAAGTGAGAGTCCAGTCGGAAGGACATAGCCCCTAATAGGTGTCTGTGGACTTTAGCACAGCACACATGACCTTGGGATTTGCTGCACTGAGCTGCTCTCCCAGCATTCCTCTAGCTGGCCAGCTTTGCAGCAACGAAGGCTCAGTGCAAATCAAGGAAGGGTGGAAACTGTATTTCCACTCAGACCCTATCACCCAGTAGGCTCAGTGACACACAGACGTGTCTGTGGCAGAGAGAGATGTTTTTGGAGGTTGTAGAAAGCTCTGATAGGAGTATTGCACATAAACTTAGAGATGTGGAGGAAGATGGCAATCCTCTGCATGTGAGAGGTGGCTCCTGGTTAGTTCCCAGCATGATGCTCTGGCCATGGGATATCTGCAGGTACGTGACACAACCTGTCCCGCTGGGCTTTATACGGCCTGTTGAACCACAATGTTGTGCATACAGAGGAATGTCTCATTATCATATGCGTTGCGTATGTGAGGCAGGGGCTGAGCAGATTCAGACGGCACATGTCAGTCATCCAAGCTTGACTCCTATGGACCTCCTTCTACAGCTCTCCCTCAACCCATATTAAAAAGAGACCAAGGGAGCTACCAGCGGAGCAGAAAGCACGGGCCTGGCCGACGGTGCATCTACACCAGCCTGAGTGGGTGGCCGCTGCATCCCAGCCCCCTGCGGAGTGTTCCAGGTGTCAGTGTGCAGAATTTCCAGTAGCGGATCTGGTTGTCTGCTTGATGCAAGGAGAGGTGGCCCGATGCTCACGTTTACTTTCATTCTGGGGTCATGGCTAGCTGGAGGATGGGTGACCAGGGATCCTGGGGAGGAGGAAAGAGGATGGATCTTTCAGAAACAGTTACAGAGAATAAAGCTACTAATATCTCACATAAATGTTAACCAGAGGGCATACGGTTTAGAGGAAATCCTCAACAATCAGTAAACAAAGTGGCCTCTCCGGTAATGGACCACTCGCCTTTCTGCATTGGAGCTCCATAAATGTACAGTGCACTTGGTGTGGCCATGATGGCAGCAGTGGGGTCACGCTGAGCTTAACACCACTGTTTCCTTCACCAGCATGCTCTGGCTCCGGCCACCCTGAGGGCCCAAGCTGCCCATGAAAGATATCCATGATTGATTGGAAGATGCCCATGATTGGAAGATGCCCATGATTGATTGGCATCTATTCTGATCACCTTCCCACTCTAAACATGCTTTGAGGACAATCACAACTTCCAAGCAGCACTTCCTCTGGACTGGAGGTTAGATAATTGCAGTGTCTCCTGGTAGTGCACACACAGAGGGTCGCCTCTTTTCACGAACCTTGCATTCGGCTGACAGCTGGCTCTGGCCAGCGAAAGGCTTAGAGGATGGACACTCGTGGAGGCTCCACACATGCTTACATGGTTGGATTCAGCCACTTGCACTTATGCCATTGGCATGCCAAGAACCGGCCTTGGCTGGTAGTGGAACAAAAGAAGAATGGCATGGAGGATCCTACGGCCTGGAATAAAATCCAGCTGATTTCAGCAGAGGCATACTGGCTTTTGAAAGTGGATAACTAAAAATTACCAGATTTCCAGCAAGTTAGGAGTACTTAAAGAACATGTTAACCTGTGTATAATATTCAAGGACTGTTGTACAACATTGGTGGTTGGATAAGCACAGGACGGTTCCCTACCATGGAAATCTGGCTCATGAGCATGCCAGTAGGTAATACGTTATAAATCACTTATATAATACAGAAAAGGCCACACTTAGAAAAACAATTGGAAAGATGAAAGCAGACATGCTAATAGCAATCACATTTTAAGTCTAAATAAGATTTCAGAGTTTCTCTGTATTTGAAGCAATGTAACAGAGCAGAAAGACTGAGGACCCCGAAATCATCCAGGCCTGGTCTGGAATCTTGGCTTGGCCAATCGTTAGCTATGTGACTTTGGAGATTATTGAACTTCTCTGAGCTTCTGTTTTCTTATCTCTTGGGATATCTTTATCTTGCTTATCTGAAAAAACTATTGGATAGATTTATGAGAAGACTCGTATAAACACCAGCAATAAGTTGTCTTTTATTTTCTTCCAATATCACCTGTATTTTATAAATGCATATTTTAAAAGAAAAAAATAGGGGAAAAGAAAGGAAGGAAAAGAGAAAGGAAGATGTTTCCTTGAATGAATTAAATTCTTTCTAGGAGAGACTTAGTGAACACCGTTGCAGAGATTATACCCTCGCTCTAAGTGATAATAAAAATACAAATATTTTATTGAATTGGAAATCCAAGAGTGGCATCCATTAATCTACATTTAAGAAAAAAGCTCCCGGGTATTGTAATTAGCAATCAAATGTGGGTATCACACCGATCCAAATTTCATAAGAAATACTGTATTCTTATAGGAAGTTTTAAGGCAGATTCAGCAGTAAGTCCTGGAAGTTGGTTTGAGAGCATGAGGCTGGCTGTAGTATTTCAATTCAAGTTGCTTAGAAACTTCGAAGAAAGCTGGCTGATCTTGTCTGCATATCCGTTTGTGAAAAGGAAGACAAAAAGAAAAAGAAGATTAAATCAAGAATGAATTCAAAGGGCTACAATACTCAATCTATCCTGTTTAAAAAACAAAACCAAAAACCAGATGGGTCCAGCTGGGCTCTTTTCCTGAAAACCGCCATTTGTTTTTTACATGTTCTCTTCTCTTTATAGAGACAGAAAAAGATGTCGCTGTGTGAGAAACCTAACAGTTGGAAGTTTCATGTCTGAGCTTTCAGATGCCTAGAGCTTCAGTAGTCACTGGGTAGCCTGTTAAATGAGTTTTGGATAAAGACATCTGACCCACACCTAGGAGGGTGTCCACAACCAGCAATCAATCTACCCGGGGCCACCCTGTACTCGATAGGGTGTGCTGCCTCTATGGAAGGTAGAGTGCCAGCGAGGGCTTCCGCACTGCTCGAGGGAAATGGGGAAGGGAGCACGTGCCAGGATATACATGGTGTCCTCTGAGGGATCTGGCTTGCCTAGCAGGGTGGCACAGAGGCAGGAAGGCAGATAGCAGCACCCTCCATTGCCTGTGACAAGGAGTGACCACACAGACCTCCTGAAACACAACTCCAGCCTGCAGCAGGTGCAACCACCAGCCCACCTGCTGTGCAGAAAGAAATGCAGGTGATTCTGGAGAAAAGAGGAAATCCCCCAATGAGCCAGAGACGAATCTTGTGAGCAGCAGGTTTTTGAGATGTATTTAGCCCTGTGAGTCCCTGTCTGCTGGAAGTGGTCAGAATTCCTCCAGCCCTGTAAGAGGCACACGTGGGATGCCAAACAGAATGTGATTAAAGGGAGCCGGTGTGAGTGAGATCTAGTGCTTCACATTAACCGGCTTTCAGTAAGCTTGTTAAGTCGAAAATATTATTAAAGGGAAGGATTTGACTCCTAATGCTTCTAACTGAAATTGCCCCAAGACTTCTTTAAACACCACGACTTTAATAATAAAATAAGTATCTAAGAAATGTGATGAGTTTCTTACATATGGCTTAGAGGTCGCAAAGATAATCAGATTTCTAGTCACTCAAATTTGCCATTGCAATGGGTAAATTGCCTTGTGTGGATGATTTTAAGAATGAAAATCCCAAGGATAAATTCAGTGGTTTGAGATAATAATGACCTCTTGAGAGATATTTATCTACCTAAGCCCTTCTTAGTCACAGTCTAAGGTTCTATCACTCGTGGATAAGCCAAGAGTATTCTAATCTACTACGGCCTCTTTTGAGCTAAAATTTCTGTTGTTCAGAAACTGCTTTGTAAGAGAGACACATAGCCTTTCGATTCCTCATTTGAGAGAATTATTGGTCTCTTGGCTTGTTTTGTAACTCCCTTGAAGACAAAGGTTGCTGTGACATTTCTTATCACCCTTGCCTCTTGTGAATATTTATCTTCAGTTTTAGGAAAACACTGAAGCCTCTCTGCAGACTTTTCTGACCTCGAAAAGCCTTCCCAGCCAGACTTTAATCTTCCTGCAGCTGAGCCGGCTGAGTGAGTAAGAGTTGGCCACATCTCACTTCCCTGCCCCTCATCTATTTGCTGTCTTTTCAACTGAAAATAAGCTTTATTAATTATTTAAAACATCACTCCCAGACACAAATACACAGGCTACTTGGGCCAAAAACCTGACTTTAGAAAAATGAAAAGGAAAGTGAGCATTGACCAGAGGGAGCCTGCTTCAAGCTTCCATTATGCTGGGTCTGCCTAGGGCCGTGAAAGGTCAAAGCATTTATTTAAGTAATTTAGGATCGAGGCATGAAGAGCCTTTGAGCTGTTGCTCTGACTGTCCAAACAAGTACTTCAGAAAATCACCTAACTCTTAATTTTTTACTGTAGACAAAATACTTGACTTTGGAGGAAAAGTAATGCATCGCCAATGAACCCCAAAAGTGCCAAATTTTTATCGTTGGCAACCAGAATGGTGAGATACCAAGTGGACCCCAATATTTTGTTGCCACTTCTCTCTACTGTAGGAAAGCAGCATGTGATACCAGTCTTCCTGGAGCGCTAGGGCTGCCTCCCCTGTGGTCCTGCGAGCATGAGCCCCCGTCTCTGCGACAGCCCGCACCAAGTCCAGCACCAAGGCATGCTGGCCTGTAAGAGATGCAGCGCCACTCCAGGATTAGGAGTTCTGAGCTCCCACACAGACGGGCCACGCTCTGCTCCACGGCGATTCGCACCTGTCGTCGTTCACGCCTCCTCGAGGACCCTCCTGTCCTCCTGGAGCTGTTTAGAGATGAACTGAAGCCACACACCAAGCGCCTGTAGCCCTGGACCTGCAGGGAGCCATCCACAGAGGCCGCTTTCTTCTTCTCCCAGGACTCACAGGCGCTGTGGATTTCTACAGTATTGTTCATGTCAGTCTTAAGATGAGCCATCTCTCGAACAAGCGTTCATCGAGTTCCTTCTATGACTCCCAGGCACTGCGTGGTTCGCTGGGGCGACTACATTTGCTGTGTGCCAAGTTCATGGTCCGGTAGTGGGACGAGAGATCATTAGGCAAAAGATGATGGCAAGAAAGTTGATGCCCAGCATTTGCTTCGTTAGCACCCTGCCTTTTCCTCTGCCTGAGAGCAGTTTTCTTTCTCTAGAATTCATTTAAATCAGACACACAAACCAAGCCTGACCTTCTTTGCAAATGATACAGCTTGCTCATCTTTGCCTTGCCTCATGGATTGCACATGTGATATTTGCTGTACTTTTGTGTATGGGCAGGTTTTGAAATACTTGAAGCTGGTGCCTTTTCTATCTGTGAAGTACCGTTGCTCATAGCACGACAAAGCTGCGTAAATGAGTGAATGAAGGCATTGTTGGCTAACATTTGGGATCCTCTTTAACTGATGCTAAAAACACAGTTCAAAATTATTATTTTCACCCATGACTTTATCTAATAAAAACCAAATTTTTGGTGTCTATTTTCTGAACAAGCAATATACCCATTTGTTTTCTAATGGCAATTTAGCAATATAGCATCTTTAGCAATATAGCTGTTTATTTTCTAATCATTTTGAAATTATGCATTTTCTGTATATGAATTTTATCTTTAAGAGCTGAATATACTTCTAAAGTAAGGGAAAGTTTGTGATTTGCTTTACATGAATGAGGGCAGCTTTGTGTAGAGGAAGCAAAGTCTAGCTGAGGCTCTAAGACTGGCTCCATGATCTGTAAGGCTCTTTAGGTTCTGACTTCTTTACAGGTAGAATGGAAGAAAAAAGCCCCGTTTGCCCAAACACCTCACACATTTCTCTAAGAATAATAAATTTTAAAAGGTGATAATGCTTTGAGGACAGTGAAAAAGTGCCTAGCTATCAATTATTACTATTTGCCAATAAAATTCATGCAGAGAGGACATTCATCAATTGCATGCCATAGGCACAGATTTTGGTTTTTTATATTTTTATATGTGAATGTGACCCTGCAATTGCATATTATTATTTCTGCTACAGAACTGTGTTATAAACCTGTGGTGTATGTATTCTAGAGGCAGAATTATTTCTGAGATAAACAATGGAACAATGTATTCCAAAGACAATGTTAATAAGGACACATAATATTTTTAGAACAATGGAGCAACTCTTTCCGTTTTTAAAGATGAGAAGAGCAAAATAAAATAAACAAAATAAAAATAAAATCCTAAAAGCAAACTCTTTACTAGAGTTCTGTTTATTCAGCAACACATGCCAAGAGGAGCTATGTCCCTTGAACTCAGGGACCTCAACAGAGATGGCCTTTATTCCTGCTTCTGGCTAATAGGAAGATGTCAACAAAATTGAATTTCAATTGGCTTTCCTTAGGTTAGCTACAAAAAAAATGCATTCAACACAGACCGCAATACTTGAGCAACCATTCATTCAACAAATACTGACTGTCAAGTATATTCCAGCTTGAATTTGGGAGCTAGGCATTCAAAAATAACATGCACACAACCTTTACCCTCCAGGAAGTCTCTGTCTAACACTGAAAGGATGATGAATAAGTTGTAAATGAATTACAAAGGTGCAGGGCAGGCAGCAGACATTCCGAACAAGTAAGGAGAGAGGGGTGGGCAGACACAATAAGAACAGTGTGGTTTGTGCTCCCCAAATCTTGCTAAAATCTGTCCAGGAAGGCAGATACCTCACCTGGAAAAGAAGGGAGCGGGGGATGTGTGGACTGAAGGAGCAGCACACAGCAGGTTTGGAAGATGATCCATGTTCAGAAGTGGGGCTGGAGCTGGAGAAGACCTGGCGGGAGCTTGCCTTGTGCATGGGGCAGCAGCCTTGTGGATGATGGACAAGGTTGCTGTGCAGGCTGATGGAGCTGGAACGTGATTCTACCCCTTAGTCTACCATGTTGGGAAAATAGGGCCATGGACAGATGGACTCACCCTGTGAGATCTCACGTTAGGAAACTAAATTCCTCTGGAGTCTGATGAATAGACGGATGTGCTAAATGAGGAGCACTAGGATCTCTTGTGATATCCCACACCACAAAAGAGGGGGAAGAGAGATCACATGGTCAGCGGGTGAGCACACACGTGCTCTGGACTGGACTGCCACAACCCAAAACCTGGCTCAACATGCCACAAGACCATAAGCAAGTTGTTAGAATGCTCTGTGCCTACATTTTCTCATCTGTAAAATGGGGATGACAATAGATGTTATCATAATCCAATCAGTAATTTGTGAACTATCAATTTTGTGAATTAATTTGTAATTTGCTTAATAGTATGTAAATTAGTAAGTTAAAAAACAGCAACAACAAAACAAAACCTCCAATCAGTGTCTGAAACACCAGGTGCTTCTTATGGACTGAATTGTGTCACTTCCAAAATTTATATGTGGGAAGTCCTAAACTGAAATGCATCTGGAGTTAGGTGATTTGGGGAGGTGATTAAGGTTAATTGAGCCGGAAGGTGGGGCCATAATCTGATAGGACAGGTGTTCCTATAAGAAGAGAAGGAGACATCAGAGATCTCCGTCTTTCTCCTTGCGTGCCGGCAAACGGCCTTATGAGTTCACAGGGAGAAGCTGGCTGTCTGCAACCCAGAGGGAGCGGCCGCACCAGGTATGAACTCCAACAGCATCTGGAGGACAGTCTCCTGGCTTCTGGACTGTGACACTGTGAGTCCCGCGGCTTCAGCCGCCCAGCTTGCGCCATTACTAAGAACAGAAATGAAGAAGGCAGGCTGAGTTTGAAGAATGCCTTTCCGCTTCCAGCATTCAAGGATTTTCATGTCAAGGATCAGCATTGTGGGAAACTGGTCCTACATCTGTTTGACCGTCTATTAGTTATGTGACCTGAGGAAAGTCAATGGAGCCCTAGTCTCAGTAACACTCATTAAAAAGGTGGGGCCAACACAGGAGGCTGCCTTCAATGGTCCTTCAGCTTCTTCCCGCATCAGATGGCATATTTTATATGTCTACTTACATACTGTTTACCAAGCACATCTGTTAAACCAGCTTTTCTCTTTCCTTCTTTTTCTTCCTTCCTTCCCTCCTTCCTTCCTTCCTTTTTTTCTTTCTTTCTTTCCCTCTCCCTCTCCTTCTTTCTCTTTCTTTCCTTCCTTCCTTTTCTTCCTTTTCTTTTTCTTTCTTTCTTTCCTTCCTTCCTTTTCTTCCTTTTCTTTTTCTTTCTTTCTTTCCTTTTCTTTCTCTTTTCTTTCTTTCTTTTCTTTTCTTTCTTTCTTTCCTTCCTTCCTTTTCTTTTCTTTTTCTTTCTTTCCTTTTCTTTCTCTTTTCTTTCTTTCTTTTCTTTTCTTTCTTTCTTTCTTTTCTTTCTTTCTTTTCTTCTTTCCTTTTTCCTCTCTCTCTCTTTCTTTCTTAATAGAGTCTTACTCTGTTGCCAAGCTGGAGTCCAGTGGCATGATCGCAGCTCACTGCAGCCTCTACCTCCTAGGTTCAAGGGATTTCCCCTGCCTCAGCCTCTTGAGTAGCTGGGACTACAGCTGTGCGCCACCATGCCCAACTAGCTTTTTGTGTTTTAGTAGAGATGGGGTTTCACCATGTTGGCCAGGATGGTCTCAATCTGCTGACCTTGTGATCCACCTGCCTTGGCCTCCCAAAGTACTGGGATTATGGGCATGAGCCACTGCACCTGGCCTAAATCTGTTTTTTTTTTTTTTTTTTTTTTTTTTTTTTAAGTTATCGGTGTTTGTTGTATTTGTCATAAATCTTAGCCACTAGCCAACTAATAGTAAGCCAGAACAATTAAATAAATGTTTTGCTGCCGTAATTCTTATTTTTATGGAAACAATTCTGAATGCCTTACCACCCACTAAAATAATAAAATTCATCACATTTTCATAATTAAGATATTTTGAGGTTATTGCAGACACAACTAGTTAATCTCTTAGTCAAAATTTTTAGCTACCACTGGGAGCTGATAGCTAATAAGTGTACCAAGTTCTTGAGACTTATCCAAACTGGGTAGAAGTCTATTCATCCAAAATTTTATTTCTTAAAAATCCAACTCTATGCTTGGTATTATTTTACATAGTTGCTATCACTTCTGCGGACTTCTCAGCAAGCATCACCTATGACTTCAGCATGCAACAGTTTGTGTAATAGGTCTGTGAACTTGCTTGAGTGGTTTTAAGCCATGGGGAAATTGGGTTGGATATAAATTACTCCCAGATATATCTAATGAATCAATGGCAGCATTTCAGAAAATGGCTCAAAATTCAATCTTTTCTCACTTGCTCTTTAACCCCCTATTACCCCACCTTTACCCCTGCGGAGTTTCAGTTTCCTTGGTAAGCCATTCTTGTAGATTACAGGGTGAATGATGTTGTTTGCATGCAGCATCACAATGGAATTCTCAGCTCACATTATTGGGTCAGGCTGGTCAATTTCAAAATACTTCCGAGTCATTTAGCCCTCAGTGCTGCCCTGAGAAGGCATCTCTCCCTTGGCAACACACCCTGTCACCAGGTCTTACCTGAATCACTCTGGTGATGTTACTACACATGGCGGGGGTTCACAGTATCTCTTTTCCCTCTTCTAAGTAACACCGCTTACGATATCTAAGGATGATATGTATACTCTGATCCTTTCTTTCCCAAACCAAAGATGCCCAGTTTTTTCAACTATTTGTCTAATGACTTGATTTGCAGATTCTTTTAGCCATCCTAGCATTAATAAAAAGTATACTTTAAAATATACTAGAATTTCTTTTGAAATGCAGTCTGTTTATTAAGAGTATCTAACACAAATGATAAAAATCCAGCTCAAATTGATAGAAGCACATAAAAACAAAACAAACAAAAACATGGATGGGAGATACACAGATATAGAAGCTACCAAGCTGAGAAGGAGAATAATTTCCAGTCACAACTGAATCTAGGGGCTCAAATGATGTCACCGGGAATAGATGAATCTTCCTACCTCTCTCTTCCGAGTAGATTAATTCTCTGGTCTGATATCCTAGTAGAGAGATGGCTGCCAGAAGATTCAGACTGCCACTTGGCAGCTCCATGAAAGAGTGCTCATCCCCTGATAGTCCCTGCAAAAGCCATGATAGATAGTAGAATTGCAGTGGGTTGTACCATATGCCCAAGAGAATGAGGTCTTAGTTACATGCAGAGTCTTGGAAATGAGCTGGAATTAGACCCATCCAAAGCCCACGGAGCCGGGGTGAGGAAGCAGACACCCTGACTGCCAGCAGAGGGAGGAATGAAGGCTAAAAACGCAGAGGCAACGCATGCCTACCAAATCCAGCATCCTCTCTAAACCCTAACCCTAACACACATATGATAGGGAAGCATTTACGATACCGGGGGTGGTGGTGACTTTTCCAGAATTTGAATCCAACTAATCCCAATTCCTTTGTAGTCACTGGAAACCCTGTGTTGGCAAAGAGCAAATCCCTCATATCCCTTTGTTCAGAAAGAATTGTATACAACTCATAAATACTAAAAATGGCAAACTTAGAAGGAGCATAAATAAGCTGTTGTCATCTAAGTCTCCAGACCATTTTAAAATCCTAATTTAGAGGCTTTAAAAGGCTGAGTTTTGAGGTGGTGGATTACTCGAGGTCAGGAGTTCAAGACCAGCCTGACCAACATGATGAAACTCAATCTCTACTGAAAATACAAATTAGCGGGGCATGGTGTCACGTGTCTGTAATCCCAGCTACTTGGGAGGCTGAGACATGACAATTGCTTGAACCCAGGAGGCAGAGGTTGCAGTGAGCTGAGATTGTGCTACTGCACCCCAGCCTGGGCAACGGAGTGAGACAATGTCTTTAAAAAAAAAAAAAGGCTGAATTGTACGATTTATTTCACTTGTCCTGGCTTTTCAAGCATCTCCTCCTGTGCTTTACCAGACCTTCTCTTGCTGCAGTTCAAGAAGGTTTGGTTCCTTGCATGACGTCATAACCTCCAGCTTCTTTAAAATATTTTAGATACTAGAAATAACCCAGCCTTTACCTTCCAGGTTTAACTATAATCAGTCATCATATTTAATGATACTTTAGCTACTTTTTTAGTTTATAATGTTCTCCTTCTTTTCTGGACCCTGTCAATGTTCTTCAAACTTTTCCCCCTTCACATGGGAGGACACAATTATTTCCAATGATTTTCTCCGTGTGCTGTATCATGAAAAAGTTAATTTGCATCAGTCCACGTGTAGCATTCTGGATATTTCCAGATAACATGGTCTTAAAGACACAGGGGAAAATGAAAGGTACCCAAATATCAACCTCTGCTGACCAAGAGGAAAACACAAGGGGAGACGGTGAGTTCCAGGCAGGCAGAGACTGCAGCAACTCTGAAGATCTTGAGCAACAAACAGTCAGCCATTTACCATATTTTAAAGATCGAATCATTCTCAGTATATTCAATCAGAATTTGCAATAACAGAGATTGAGACTACATTGAGCTGACCTTCCTAGTACCTATAATCAAAGCACTTGCTAAGTAAATAAAACCTAAGCCAGGAAGACATTTTAATTATTTAGAGAGCAAACTGTTTTTTAGCACACAATATCTTAGAAAACCCATTTAGAAATAATTTAAAGTCTATGTAGAAATAAACTGAGCCTTTTCTTAAAACATGAACCTTTTTTTCCCAGGTATCAGAATTCATCCCCGGTCGGATCTTGAGCTGGTGTACCTAGGGACAGAGTTGTTCTTCCAAACAGCTTCCAAAAATACAATCTTTCCACCAATAGGGCTACTCCCGGCATACCATTCAGATCAGAATCTCTCCAAGCTCCTAAAAGAAGTTGAGGAGACTTGTTAGATGGTGATTAATTGACCTGTCAAGGTTCCAGGATAACAGATGATAAGTCACTGTGACACAATGCCCAAGTGAGCAGCAGGATATTGAAAGTAACATTCATCTCCGAATTTCCTGAGCCTGTATTTTCCTTCACTTCTTTCTATCTCACCTCTCCTTCTTACCCTTTGTTTTCTGTCTTTAGTTTATTTCTTGAACCATTTTCTCTGAAATACCTTTAAGCCCAATAACATGGAACAGAGGTAACTACAATACCCATTGTATGTATAGAATTACATCTTATATCACCCGCTCTTATTTTAAACTTCAGCTGAATTTAATATCTAAGTACAATTTTTAAAAACACAGCATTTGTATCTTTGTTAATTTTTATTTTGTGGATTGGTAATTTTTTGGGTGCGTACATTCCTTCGAACCACCACATCCCTCGCTAGCACTGCTTACATTACAGAGTATGTCTGAAAACAGTAAATTTTATTGAAATAACTTATTCAGGCCTCAAATAAACTCAGTCTGACCACCGTCCATGTTTACCTCTAATTGTATGATCAATTTAACAGAAGTTGCAGGTAACATTGATCAGATCATTAAAAATTTCTCCTAAGGTAATAGGCCATGGACCCAGTGCTACCCAAGGAGGGACTGGGTATAAGATATAACAATGACTGAAGGTTAGAACAGGTTTCAAATGTTTTTGAAGCTATGAAACTATTTCTTTCAAATAAATCTTACCAAAAAGTGTAGTATCTAAATTACGTGACCGGGGGTCATGCAGATGAATGCAGGGCCCTGGGAGTCAGCCAGCCCTTCCTCTCCCCAAGCCTGTCCCCTTCTACATGTATGCAGACCCCCAAATATCCCCTAGGCCCACCGTGGAGCACCCGAGAGCCCTGGAACATAGTTTGTAAATGACCTCCTTTGAGTGAGGCGGTTTGAGGTTAAGCCTGATGAAGCCGGGAAAACTCCCCTGAGCCTGAGTCTTGCCTTCACAGCATCTGTGTGGTGGACCAAGGCAGAGTCTTTCACTGGAAACAGCTCACTGTGGCTGGTAGTAAACAACGGACCTTGGACACTACCAGCAAGTACGGTTTGCTACATCCTAGGGCCTTGAAAACTGCACTAAGTAAATACTTGAATTGCTACTGGGCAGGTATTAGCAGCACTACATTCAGGAGAGATGTTGAGCTGAAGTTTCTTTTCAAGTGACCTTTCTGAATGGCTTTTTCCATTTAAAGATAGCATCTCTAGCTCCTGAAATTTTCTTTTTCTTTTCATATATTTGTAATGAGATGTGTCCCTGATTCACCCCCTACTCCAACATACAGAGGCAGACAGAGACACCAGCATCCATGCATCGTCGTATGTCATAGTCCAGCCTGGATATCTGCTTTCCGTCTGTGACTAAACACTACAAACTATATAGAACGAATATATCAAATCAGTTAGGGTTTCACGTCACCCTCTGCTGCGGCTGTGAGTTTTCAACAATGACCAAGGAAGGGTTTGCCCCAGGCAGGGCCATTTCCACTACCACCCTCCCCCACCTTCCACCGTCTCCCTCTGCCCTTGATCCTGACCCTCATGGCCATGGCCACCTGCATCCACTGCCTGTTTTCCTACCTGCCCATCAAGTCGCCACCCTTGGCCATTGGGAACGATGCATAACCACAGCCACCCCACCCGATCTGGTGTCCGGTGCTCTTGGTTCTGTGCCTGCGGCGTCTTGCAGTGGATGGTCCCTCTGGCTTCTGTCTGTCTTAGCTTCACCTGTCCTCTGGAGCTCTAAGCTTCACCTACACAGGAAACACCTGACCTGGAGAATCCCAGAGTCCCTAGCCTTTAGCCTTCCCTTTCAGTTTCATTCAGAATTAGCTGTGGCCTAAGCACCCTAACCCTGCCCAGATGCCACACCCATCACCAACTGGCTGGAGGGATTATAAAGCATATGCCAGAAGATTAAATTTGCAGAAACTTGCCTCAAGGAATTGACTTTTATTTGCAGTTAGAAACAACTAATGCCGGTCCCCCAGTTGTCAAAAGAAAAACTGGTTAAAAGTGTGCACTTGCTGTTGTCAAACTATTGAATGCCAGGAGTATTTTGAATTTTTGCAGAGACAGTCATTGTCCTCAAATGTATAGTTAGCTGTACCACCCAGATCAAAAGAACACCTAATAACTGTGATGGGAGAGGATTTGGTTCTATTGCGTCAACATTTGGTGCCTGTGTTAGTGAGTTGTACTGAGCTGTTGAAGTTCTGTTGAGCCATGTAATCATTGCCAGTTGCATCTATAGCTGGAAATGACGGTATACAAATCATGTTTTTTAGAAACACAAACTTTGTAAGCTATGGAGGAAAAAATCTCCATGAATTAAAGAAATCCACTTAAGATTTTCTTTTTTTTTATTGCTTAAAATATATTAAGAGACAGCCAAGTTCTGAATTTAATATCACAATGTGTTTTATTCAAAAGAAAATGCAACCAGATTTTTTTCTTTAATTTTGCCAACGTATGGAGACAATCTCTTTAACTGGTGGCAACCAGTCTGTTTATAGATTTTGGTTTCAATTCTTATATACTTCAGTCTCTTGGGATTCCATGGAGTTAAGTTTCAGAAACTTTACCCCTCCAATACTTGCTGGGTACAGTTGAGTCCAGTACAGTTTCCCTTACATTAACCAGATATGACGCTTGCTCTCAGGGTTCCAGGACCAAATGCCGCTGTGCGTTGCAGGCAGCTCACACTGTGTGTTAATATGCAGACCGTGACCGCCTCGCCAGTGAGACAGAGCACAGAGGATCGATGCATCTCTGCACATCAGCCCTGCGTACACACGGGAAGTGGCTGCCTGCCTGCTGTGCGACCTGTGGGCTTCTTGGTTTTATTCCCTTGTCACTGCCTCATGCTCCAAGACACGCTTTTCATTTCATTTGTTCCCTGCCCCTTCTGCAAATGAAAGAGCCCAGGAAAAGATCAAACGCCCATTGCTGTACTCCACCACCTGAGCCATGGCCGGCGGAGACGGAGCCCAGGGCACAGCTGTTCAGAGCCACTCCTGTGCCGCAGCTGACCACTGGCCCCACCGTGAAAATGTGGGGCCAGGTCTCAAATCAGAACTTGGAGCCAAAGAGAAGGAAAGGAAAAGAGGCGATATTAGGTGGGGAAGAAGGCACTGTTGATCTGCTGTTTTGTGTCTGTTCTCTTAACTCTATTACTATTATTAGTGTTAATGTGATTAGCCCGCTGTACTTTGTTTGGATGAAGGCGAGATGTTATGGGTAACAGCAATAGGGAGTCTCACTTGCTAAACACAGCCGCCTGGGCTCACACCCCGATCTCTTAATTATAGGCCTTGTCTGTAAGAGACAAAAGCCTGTTCCACTGCAGAACACACATGCTTGACATCTTGCCACTGAAGAGGCTCTATTTCTCTCTTCCTTTCTGAGTCCAGGTCTCCTTAATTTCAGTTTTCCTAAAATTTTTCACACGTTAAGTTCCTTCTTATGTAAAGGTTGCAAATAGAAAGAACCTTGTGATTTTTCCAGGGGTGTCTCATCCTGACTAAAGTTTGGAGAAAATAAAATCAAGAGGGCAGCAATTAGTGGAAGCCTGTGGCTCGCAGCCTTCCCCCTCCACTCCCGAGCTCTTAATAGCGTTTCCCCTGGGGTGGTGGTAGCCTGTGGACTCATCAATGACTCGAGAAATGGCATAAACACTTTTAGCCTGCCCTACTGAAACTCACCGTAATCTCCTGTGTCAATTGTTGAAAAGTTTTGTGATGGTGTTATTATTTTCTAAAGTAAAGGCAAAAAATGTAAAGATGGCATTTAAAAATGGCATTAAATTAGGTGGCAGTAAAAACACTCTTCTTCCCCGATGTGATTTTGATGGCGTGGACATCAGACTGCTGTGTAGGAGAGTGGCTGCTTTCAGGGTTCATGGTCTCCAGGGACATTCGCAGGAAAATCTATTCAGCAAGAGGATGTTGTTTCAGGAGGCAGTCAGGTTGCAAGGCAGCCACACACCAAGGCAGCCACGCACCTAGGCAGCCACGCACCCAGGCAGCCATGTACCTGGACTTCTTGGGGCTTTGTTAACACAGGCTGGATCCTGCAATAGCAAAGCTGCAATTGCTGATGACAGGGATGAAGACCTCTGAGCTAAGTCAGAATTCCTGGCAAACAATCAAGAGCTGTGTGCATCGCCTGGGAGGTGTCACACATTCAGGGACACCATTAAGTGATTTGTTTCTAAACTCTGCCTCTTGATAAATCCCCAGTGGCTTCCTGAATTGAGTTCTGAAAGTACTAACATTTTCAGTGAACCTCAAACAATAACAAGAGTGGACTATGGCAGAGGGGATTATATATCACTTTAATTTATTCCTAACTATAGTTGATATTTTAAGGTCATTTATAATGTTTCCACATTCATCACCAGTAACAGAGCTGAGACTGTTAGGTGGGTCATGGAACAGCTTATAAATTATTACTACTATTTACCTACTTATACATTCACTGAAGAATAGAATTTAGTATATATGGTAGATCTCTCTTAGAGCTTGTTCAAAAATACTCACGCCTCAAAATACAGCCTCTGACCAGCTGCTATGTGCTACGTGTGAGAAGCTGCTCCAGCATCCTGGGTCTCCCCAGGGCTTGAAATTCAAATGTTAGTGATTGTCCTGGGTTGGGTTCTCTGGTAGCCAACACTGAGACAAGGTGTGTATTAGGCATCAAGATGCAAGGTGTGTAATGGGGTGCACATTGAGGTGCAAGGTGTGGGTTAACGGTGCACATTCGAGTGTAAGGTGTGGATTAGGGGTACACATTTGGGGTACAAGGTGTGGATTGAGGGTGCAAATTCACATATAAGGTGTGTAATAGGGGTGCACATTGGGGTGTAAGGTGTGGATTGGGGTAAACATTAGGGGTGCAAGGTTTATATTGGGATATGCATTGGGGTGTAAGGTGTAGATTAGGGGTGCACATTTGGGTGTAAGGTGCACATTGGGATGTAAGGTGTGTATTAGAGGTGCACACTGGGGTGTAAGATATTAGGGGTGCACATTG
>PVKV010029276.1:0-23855 GCA_004027835.1 Alouatta palliata | reverse complement strand
CCCCTCACCACAGGTGTCTCCCCCTCAGCACAGGTGTCTCCCTTGCCTCTTAAAAGGACACTTGAATTTTGCACCCACAGGGAGAAGCCAGGAGGATCTGAAGACTCTGGATGTGGCCACATCTGCAACCCACTTCTTCTGAATAAAGGTTCATCAAGGTTTGTGTCCAGCTTTAGGGATGAGAACATGGAGATCTTGGAGGGCTGTTACTCAGCCAACTGCAGGGACAGACGGAAAACAACAGGCAGATAGAAGAATCTGGTACACGGCGGCCATGGTTGAGTGCTGCGAGCCTAATGAATGGAATGCTGAGCCCAGAGTCACTTGGGAGCATTTTGGGGAAGGCGGCCCATGAACAGGGGAAGAGCATCCACGCAGAGGCCTTGGGGTGAGAGTAGGTGGCTTCGGGGAATGGTTAGTCATTGGTAACAGCATGACTAGTACAGGGGAGGGCATGGGAGTGGGCAGGGCCTTGCCAGCCCTGAAGAGACCGTTAGCTGTTGGTCTCATGAAAAGGCAGCACTGGAGTTTTGAGTCAAGGCATGACAGTGTCTGATTTGTGCTTTGAAAACCCTGCCTCTTTGTGGAGAACGGATAAGGAAGATTCACTGGGAGCTACAAGAAGGGGTGCTGCAGTCCAGAGTTCACTGGAAGGGGTCACATGAGTAACGACACAGCTTATGCGTTTGGTTTGGGGGCTCTGGGTGGGTAAGCGGTTTTCACTGCACAAGAAAGACAGAGAAAGTCAGGGTAAGGGAAGGGAGGTGAGGAATAGTGTGAGGCATTGCAGGTGTGAGAGCCTGGGAGGAGGCCCCAAGTGGAGATGCCAAGAAGGAGGCTGGACAAGGCTGTCTGCTGTCCAGGACCCGAGCACAGGGGGAGACTGACCAGTGGGGAAAGATAGCACCGCTGGGGCCGGAGAGGCTCCCCTGAGGGCAAGCAGGATGGGAGGATGGGAGCTGAAGGGCAGAGAGAGGTCCCACACAGAGCCCAGGTCCACGGCCGTAGGTCTGGTCAGGGGCTGAGGAAACAGCCCTAGAAACTATCATGGAGAATGCTATGTGGACAGCCTTGGTGGGCTGCACTGAACTGGCATGGTGCCCAGCAGGCTAAGAGGAGGGCTCAGGTCCCAGGTCACGGCCCTGGCATGGTTCTTGTTATTCAGAACCAGTGTGAACCCCAGAGGGAAGTCCTGCCTGCCCCACCCTGAGCCAGGACGTGTCGTTGAGTCGCCATTGTTGGACTGGACTCCAACCCAATGCCTTCTGATTCTCGCCTGAGAGCCCAGCCCAGATCCTCAAGCAAGGGCTTGGTGGGCGATATCATTTGGCCATGTCCCCACCCAAATCTCATCTTGAATTTCCACATGTGGTGGGAGGGATCCAGTGGGAGGTAATTGAATCATGGGGGCAGGTCTTTCTTGTGCTGTTCTCGTGATAGTGAATAAGTCTCATGAGATCTGATGGTTTTATAAGGGGGAGTTTCCCTGCACAAGCTCTCTTTTTGCCTGCTGCCATCCATGTAAGACATGACTTGCTCCTCCTTGCCTTCTGCCATGATTGTGAGGCCTCCCGAGCCACATGGAACTGTAAGTCCATTAAGCCTTTTTCCTTTATAAATTGCCCACTCTTGGGTATAAATTTATTAGCAGCATAAGAACAGACTAATATGGTACATTGGTACCAGTAGAGTGGGGCGCTACTGTAAAGATATCTGAAAATGTGGAAATGACTTTGAAACTGGGTAACAGGAAGAAGTTGGAACAGTTTGGAGGGCTCAGAAGAAGACAGGAAAATGTGCAAAAGTTTGGAACTCCCTAGAGACTTGTTGAATGACTTTGACAAAAATGCTAATAATAATATGGACAATGAAATCCAAGCTGAGGTCGTCTCAGTTAGAGATGAGAAAATTGTTGGGAACTGGAGCAGAGGTGATGCTTGTTATGTTTTAGCAAACAGACTGGCTGAATTTTCCTTCTGCCCTAGATATTGGTGGAACTTTGAACTTGAGGGAGATGATTTAGTGTATCTGGTGGAAGAAATTTCTAAGCAGCAAAGCATTCAAGAGGCAACTTGGGTGTTGTTAAAGGCATTCAGTTTATAAGTGAATCAGAGCATAAAAGTTTGGAAGATTTGCAGCCTGACAATGTGATAGAAAAGAAAATCTGATTTTTCTGAGGAGAAATTTAAGCTGGCTGCAGAAATTTGCATAAGCAACAAAAACACAAATGTTAATCCCCAAGACAATGGGGAAAATGTCTCCAGGGCATGTCAGAGGTCTTCACAGCAGCCCCTGCCATCACAGGCCCAGAGGCATAGGAGGAAAAAATGGTTTCATGACCTAGGTCCAAGGTCCCCGTGCTGTGTGCAGCCTAGGGATTTGGTGCCCTGCATCCCAGCCACTCCAGCCATGGCTGAAAGGGGCCAACATAGAGCTTGGACCATGGCTTCAGAGGGTGCAAGCCCCAAGCCTTGGCAGCTTCCATGTGTTGTTAGCTTGCGAGTACACAGAAGTCAAGAATTGAGATTTGGGAACCTCTACCTAGATTTCAGAGAATGTATGGTAACATCCTCTGGTGCCTGGATGTCCAGGCAAAAGTTTGCTGCAGCGGCAGGGCCCTCATTGGAGAAACTCTGCTAGGGCAGTGCAGAAGGGAAATGTGGAGTCAGAACCCCCACATAGAGTCCCCACTGGGCCACCACGTAATGGAGCTGTGAGAAGAGGGCCACTGTCCTCCAGACCCCAGAATGGTAGATCCACTGATAGTTTGCCCTGTGTGCCTGGAAAAGCTGCAGACACGCAAAGCCAACCCATGAAAGCAGGTGGGAGAAAGGCTGTACCCTGCACAGCCACAGGGGTGGAGCTGCCCAAGACTATGGGAACCCATCTCTTGCATCAGCATGACATGGACGTGAGATGTGGCATTAAAGGAGAACATTGTGTAGCTTTAAGATTTGACTGCCGGCTGGATTTTGGACTTGCAAGGGACCTGTGGCGCCTTTGTTTTGGCTAATTTCTGCCATTTGGAAGGGCTATATTTACCCAATGCCTATATCCCCATTATATCTAAAAAGTAACTAACTTACTTTTGATTTTACAGGCTCACAGGCAGAAAGGACTTGCCTTGTCTCAGATGAGATGGTGGACTGTGGACTTTTGGCTTGATGCTGAAATGAGTTAAGACTTTGGGGGACTGTTGAGAAGGCATAATTGGTTTTGAAATGTGAGGACACAGATTTGGGAGGGGTCAGGGGTGGAATGGTATGGCTTGGCTGTGTCCCCACCCAAATCTCATCTTGAATTCCCATGTGTTGTGGGAGGGACCTGGTGGGAGGTAATTGAATCATGGGGGCAGGTCTTTCTCATGCTGTTCTCCTGTTAGTGAATAAGCCTCATGAGATCTGACGGTTTTTTAAGGGAGAGTTCCCCTGTACAAGTTCTCTCTTTGCCTGCCGCCATCCATGTAAGACGTGACCTGCTCCTCCTTGCCTGCCACCACGATTGTGAGGCCTCCCCAGCCATGTGGAACTATACGTCCATTAAACCGTTTTCCTTTATAAATTACCCAGTCTCAAGTATGTCTTCATCAGCAGTGTGAAAACAGACTAATACAGTGAGTTTCTGTGGTGGGATTTCTATGCTGATAGCCTGCCTGGTACTCAAGTTTCCTCCTGGGAGAGGCAGAGGGGAGGAAACGTGCCTTTACTAAAACTGAATGTGGACCATGGTGCTGGGGGCTGTGAGTGTGTTTGCCTGTGCATGCATGGAGTGCATTCTGGCTTCATCTATATTCATGCCACCCTGCTTCCTCCTTAAAGTGAGGAAACTGGGTCTCAGATATACTAAGCTCGTGCCCCGGGATGTGGCAGAGCCGAAGTTCTGTTGGTTTGTAAACTTCCTCTTCTTCCCTGATCCCATGTCACCTCATGAAGGCCAGGCTCAGCTTTGACTTATAATCCCCACTCCCAGGGCTGGAGACCTGCTTCTGAATTCCACGCTTATAGCCAAGAGCCATCTGGGACATAAACAGATTGTGAGAGAGCTGCTGCTTGCTGAACAGTTAACTTGTGCTGGGCCTTAAGCTGAGCTCTTCACAGCAGGCATCTTCTCCCTCCTTGCTCTATGGCGAGGGCACTGCTGTTGCTTCATTTTACAGATGAAGAAACTGAGGCAGAGATGGAGAATTGCTGGCTCTAGGTTACAGGGTCAGGAGTGGCTGAGGCTGCCTCAAACCCAGGACCCTTGGGATCCAGAGCTGGGATATGCCCCCAGCTCCCCTGTTACAGCCGCCCTCTCCTCCCCTGGGGTCTCTCTCAGCCCCAAATATCCATTTGCAGAGATAGCCACTCAGAGAGGTCTGAAGTTTCACCTGCTTGGTTCCCCAGGGTGCAATTTGAGAACAAAGCTCTAAAAAGTCCAAAGCCTGTTAAATGCACTAGTGAAGGTCACTGGTTTAAGAAAAAAGGCAAAAGGAAATAAAACACATCAATTTAAACGGCCTTTCCGGCCAGCATTTTGTTAGCACCAGCCCAGGGGAGTTAACAACCACGACAAAAGAATGGAGATGGTCTGATCATTCCGTACCAAGCCTGCTATTTAGGAAAAGCCTCTGGGGGCCTTCTTGGTGATGCCAACGCATGGAAATGAAGCAGGCAAGCACTTGACCTCCACAACGTCCTCTTCTAAATCTGTGCTTAAAATGAAGAGGCTCTGCGAAGACTTGAGCGGCCGCTGCGTGCAGATGCGGGGGCTGAGACAGAACGAGAAGTGCTTCCAGGGCTCGTGAAGCACCCACCCGTGGAAAGGCTAGCGGGAGGCCCTCGGTGGGCTTCAGTTTCATGAATGATGGTTCAGCTTCTGCTGGCGCCCGCATCCCATTTGCTTCTGAATTCGCTGGCAGGGCGCAGATTCAGGGGAAGTGCCAGAGGGGCAGGTGGTGGTGGCCTCTGGTCCTTCGTGCCTGGGGTTGAGGCCCCAGCCCCATCCTCTCCCGCACAGCATTGCAGGACTTCGAGGTTAGTGCTGGGACTTCACATGCTTTGCACAACTAAAAAATTAATAAACAAACTGGACACGCAGACTTCCTTAAGGTGAAGGGTCAGAGAGGCCTGTGGGATCTGGGAATATTAATCTGCCAAGCACCGTTGGCATCGTTATCTTCCTGTACCAACACTGTCCCGCTCTACCAGGTTGTCTTTCGAGGATTAGGCTCAACCTTCATCTTGTCATTCCCGCTCCCAGGGCTGGAGACCTGCTTCTGGATTTCACCCGTGTAGCCAAGAGCCATCAGGGATGTAAACAGATCGTGAGAGAGCTGCTGCTTGCTGAACAATTAACCTGTGCCAGGCCCTGCCCTGAGCTCTTTGCAGCAGGAGTCTCCTCCCTCCTCACCCTGTGGGGTGGATACTCTTTCCCCCGGATCACAGGGGAAGGGAAGGGGATCTGGAAACCAGAGAGCATTTGCTCAGCTCTGGCCCGTATGGGAACCCCATGCCGGTCCCGGTCTCTGCACTGTTGAGACAGCTCTCCTGGCTGGGTCTGCCTGCTTCGCTTTGTGGGGGGCATGTCCCCTTTGGCAGGACCATGGGACTCTGCATCCTGGGAGACAGGTGGGCATTGGGAGAGAGGGAGCGGAGGTAACAAACAAGGCAGATGGTGCTGAAATGCCGGGTGGGGAGTCCTCCTCATATCCGAGTCCCTTATTCCTTGGCCAGCCTCATCCTGTGACCGAGTTGCACTTAGTTGAGATCTTGAGTCAATGACATCATTGAGGTTCATTTCCCCTGCAAGTCCCTCTTCTTCTCTGGGACTCTCTGAGAGTGGCCGCAGGATGACACCCAGGCTTTGGTTGGAGTGGCCGGAGTCATGGTGTGCCCTAGTGTAGATGGCCCCAGCAGTCCCTTCACAGTCCCCTGGTCCACCCTTGCCCCACATGACCAAAGATACCGGCCATCTTCTTGTGTGCATATTGGCCCTGTGTGTTTGCTCTTGTGATGTGTCCAGCTATTCTGCCCATTTTATAATAGAAATGTTTGCCTTCTCCGTGAGTTGTAAAAGTTCTTCCTATATTCAGGGTATAAGTCTTTTGTCAGATAGATGTATTTTCAATACTTCCTTCCACTCTGGGCCTTGCCCTGTGTTTTGTTTATTTGTTTTCTTAATGGTGTCTTTCAAAGAGCAAGAGTTTTTAATTTTGATATAGTTCACTTTTTTAATTTATATTTTGTGGTTTGTGTTTTTGGAAACAAATCTAAGAAATCTGTGCCCCACAGTTGCAAATGTTTCCTCCTCTGTTTTCTTCCAGAAGTTTAGTATTAGCTTTTGCACTTTGTGCTGTGATTTCAGTTTCGCTTTTGTATGTGGTGTGAGGTGAGGGTCCATGTCTGTTTTCTCTTCATGGCTGTACCCCATAATTCCAGCAGCATTTGTCAGAAAAACTCTCCTTTTCCCGTGAATTGTCACTGCACTTTTGTTAATCACGAACTTCACAAATGTGTGAAAATATTTCTGCACTGGCTGTTAGGTATCACTGATTTATATGTGTATCCTTTTGCAAAATCCTCACTGTCTTGCTTTTTTTTTTTGAGACAGAGTCTCACTCTATCACCAGGCTGGAGTGCGGTGGCACAATCCCGGCTCACTGCAACTTCCGTTTTCCGGTTTCAAGCAGTTCTCCTGCCTCAGCCTCCTGAGTAGCTGGGACTACAGGCATGCACCACCACACCCAGCTAATCTTTTGTACTTTTAGTAGAGATGGGGTTTCACCATGTTGGCCAGGATGGTCTCGATCTCTTGACCTTATGATCCACCCACCTCAGCCTCCCAAAGTGCTGGGATTACAGGTGTGAGCCACAGTGTGTGGCTTATTATACATTTACAATACATCTTAAAATCTGATGAGTTTAAGCCTTCCACTTTGTTCTTGTATGTTTTCAGGGGTGAAGCACATAATCTGAAGTCCACATGTATTTGGGTTGTGTATCCTTCATATTAGTAAAAATGCTGATCTAGTGGAGCTACTTTTAACATTTATGTTTATGCTATTTTTCAATTAACTTTTACCTTTAAATCTTTTTAGGTTAGCCTCTACCTTTAAATCTTTCTGAAAACTGCTTTTACTGATGTATATGTGTGTTGTACATGTGGTATATATACGTGGGTTTACATATCATACACTTTGCATATATACCTATAACTTGATGAATGTTTGCAAACTGAACACATCCATGAATCCAGCACAAGTTAAATAAACAGAGGAATGTTCCCAGCCCCTGAGAACACTCCTCATGCCCCTTGCCACCCCTGAAACCCCCAGGGCTCACCACTCTGGATTTTTAGCCTCACTTTTGCTTGTTTTCTGCTTTATGTACATGAAACACAGAGTATCTCCATTTGATGATGTGATTTAAGTAGAACTAAACTTGGAAAGCTCATAATTACAAAATTATTTATATTCAGCACTAAAAACATTTCCCATTTGACAAGCAGAACTAGTCTAAGGGTTTCTGCCACTTTCTTGGTGATAGGAATGACAGAGGTGTCATTAAAATGTAGACCCCAGCTTCCTTTGCTCACAATTCAAATCCAGTGGAGCGTTCTGGGCCTGAAAATGTGTATTTATTCATTGCTTTTATACTTACTTTTAATTGACACATAATAATTGCCCATACTTATGGGATACAGTGTGAGATTTTAATACATGTATACAGTGCATAATGATCATTTGATTTCAGGATGATTAGCATACCCATCACCACAAACATTTCTATGTGTTGGGAACATTTGAAATCCACTCTCCTAGCTATTTGTTAAATTGTTGTTAATTAATTACAGTCATCCTAGGTGCTATAGAGCCCTGAACTCATTCCTCCTTCCGAGCTGTCCATTTACATCTCTTAACCAACCTTTGACTACCCCATAACCCCTTCAACTTTGTTCTTTTTGAACATTGCCTTGGCGATTCTAAGTCATTACCATTTTCATGTAAGTTTTTAAATCATGCTGTCAATTTCTCCAGAATGCCTGCTGGAACCTTGCTTGGGTTTCACTGAATCTACAGACCAAGTTAGAAAGGACTGACCTTTGGACAGTGCTGGGGTCTTCTCATACACAGATAGGGTCTGTTTTCCATTTACTTAGGTCAGTTTCTCTCAGCAGTGTTCCATAGTTTTCAGTGGGTTGTGGTGCTATTGTAAGAGTAATTTTTAAAATTTCACTTTCTAATTGTTTGTTATTAGCATATAAACTGTGACTGATTTCTGTATCTTGTATCCTGCAGCTTTGCTACATGCACTTATTAATTCCAGTAACTGGTTTATAGACTTCTTAGCATTTTTTACACAAGCAATTATTTTACCGCAAATAGGAACTGCTTTAGTTCTTATCAAATCTGTATGCTTTTATTTTGTCTTCCTTTTGCAATGACTAGAATTTCAAGTGAATGTTTGAATAGAAGTGGCAAGGGCTCCCTTGTCTTGTTACCAGTCTTATAGGGAAGGCATTCAACACCATTACGTGTGATAACTAGCTACAGATTTTACATAGCTACTGTTTATTCTCTGTAAAGGATACCCTTGTAAAGCTATCCTTTATTCTACCCTTATTCTTCTTTCTCTGGGAGTTTATGATGGGATATTTAATCTTTGTCTAATGATATTCTGTATCTGTTGAAATGATCGCATGATTTCCTCCCTTCCTTTATTCTGTTAATATGGTGAGTGACACTGATTGAGTTTCAAATGTTCAACCAACCTTGCATTTTGAGATAAAATCTACTTGTTCATAATGTATTATTATTTGTCTGTGTTGTTAGATTTCCTGAGTGGCTAATATTTTGTTAAGGATTTTTGTGTCTATGTTTGTGAGGAGTATTGGCTTATAGTATTTTTTTTCTTGTGATGTCTTTGTTTTGGTATCAGGATTGCGCTGACCTCATAAGACAAGTTGGGAGATTTTCTCTTCTCCTCTTCTTTCTGAAAGGGTTGGTGTATATTCACTGTTATATCTTCTTGAAATGTTCTCAGAATTCAGGAGTGAAACCACCCAGGCCTGAAATTTTCTTGGTGAGATTTGTTTTTATTTTTTTAAAAGATTTTTAAAATAGCTATACAGATATTCAGATTTTCTCTTTCACATAATACAAATTTTGGTAGGTTGCATTTTTCAAGGCATGTGCCCCTTTTATCAAAGTTGTCACATTTGTTGCCATAAAGTTGTTCATGATATTCTCTTATATTTTAATGTCATTGAGTTTGTTTGCAAATAGTTATTCATAATATCCCCTCATCTTTTTAACCTCTATAAGATCTGAAATAACATTCCTTCTTTTATTCCTGATATTGACAATCTATGTTCTTCCTCATTTTTTTTCTGGGTAAGTTTAGGGTTTTGCCATTTGTTTAATCTTGTCAAAGAATACATTTTTAGCTTTGTTACATTTCTCTATTTTTGAGTAGTTTCCCATTTCTTTGATTTCTTTTCATATTGTTATTATTTTCTTCCTTCTACTTTCCTAGATAGATTTTGCTCTTCTCTTAGTTCTTGAGAGAGAGAACTTTAGATTTTGATTTTAAATCTTTTAAATTTCAGATACAAACATTTTAAAGCTATAAATTTCCCTCTATGCATTGCTTTAACGAAATCCCCTAAATTCATACATCATACTTTCATGATCATTTTTTGAACTATTTTCTAATTTCCCTTGTGACTTCTTCTTTGACCAGGAATTATCTAGAAGTACGTTGCTGACACTCATATGTTTGGGAGTTTCCCAGATATCTTATTGTTATTGATTTCTAAGTTAATTCCATTGCAGCTAGAGAACATGCTCTGTATGATTTCCAGCCTTTAAAATGGTGTATATTTGTTTTATGGCTCAGAAGTGACCTGTCTTGCTGAGCAGACCACGTGTACTTAAAAAAATGTCTATCTTTTGGTTGTGGGGTGCAGTGCTCAATACGTATCAATTATATCAATACAACTGACAGTGTTGTTCAGCTCCTCAGTGTTCTGTTGACTTTTTTCCTCCAGTTCTTCTATCAGTTGCTGGAGAGGAGTGCCAACCTCTCTTACGACATTCATGGAATCTTCCTTTAGTTTGTAATGTTTGTTTCATGTATTTTGAAGCTCTGTTATTAATTGCACACACATTTGCAATTATTTTGTCTTCCCAATAAATTAACCCTTTGATATTTGTGAAATTCCTGTTTTTATCTTTGATAACGTTCTTTGTCTATTTTATCTGACATTAATAAACCTGTTTTAACTTCTCGGTCTTACTGTTTGCAAGGCATATGGTTTTTCATCCATTTACTTTCAACCATTACCTTTGTATTTGAAGTGCTTCTCTTATAGAGAGTATATGGTTGGACCGTGCTTTTTTATTTATTTTTCTTTTTTTCTCTTTTATTTTCTTTATTGTTATAATTCAGACTCCGTAGAGACTGTCAGAAATTGCCAATGCCAACTATATTTCAAGTCGTCATGGCGGGGTATTGGGAAAAGTTTTCAATTAGCGATAATCACGCCTCGGATAAATCTCATGGGCTGCCATACGTCACTGTGCAAAGCTGGCTCTTTTACTTTTTGACAGTCATCTGGACTACTGTCTTATCACTTGTTTTTTCTCTATTTTTTTTTGTGTGTGTGTCCCTCTCCTACTTTCCTACCTTCTTCTCGATTATTTGATTACTTTTTAGAATTTCATTATACTTTACCTGTTGACTTTTAGTGATACATTTTTGCTTTATTCTTTTAGTGGTTATGCTAAGGATTATGATGTATGACATGGCTTGGCTGTGTCCCCACCCAAATCTCCTCTTGCACTCCCACGTGTTGTGGGAGGGATCTGGTAGGAGGTAATTGAATCATGGGGCAGGTCTTTCCCACGCTGCTCTCGCGATACTGAGTTTCACGGGATCCGATGGTTTGTATAAAGGGGGGTTTTCCTGCACAAGCTTTTTTTTTTTTTTGCCTCCTGCCATCCATATAAGATGCGATTTATTTCTCCTTGCCTTCTGCCATGATTGTGAGGCCTCCGCAGCCACGTGGAACTGTGAGTCACTAAACCTCTTCCTTTTGTAAATTACCCGGTCTCACGTATGTCTTTATCAGTAGCGTGAAAATGGACTGATATGTATACATTCCTTTATTTTTCAGTCTGGCTAATATTGTACCACTTAACGATCCTCTAGAGACTTCAACACCCTTATCCTTATGTGAGAGTAATCAAATGAATAATTTCATAAACATTATAAACCCCGTAACACCCAGTATGCTTTTTGTTTTAACACATTTTCATTTTTTTTTTTTAACAAAAGGTGTAATGGGCGTTATGTGCTTTAACACATAAGACCCCAGTGCTTCAAGTTTGTTAAAGCGCTGGGGTCATACGTGCTTTAACAAAATTAAGGGACAATAGTCTTTTTCTATGTGTCTCTCTGTTTCCTATTACCGATGCTCTTCTTTTGTTTCTGAAGGCTGATATTTCCAGCTGGCATTGTTTTCTTTCTGCTGAGGAAGTTTCTTCAGCATTTCTTGCTGGCAAAGTCTCCTGAGAAAACGCTATTTTAGTTTTCCTCTGACTGGAAATGCCTTTACTGTTCATTGTTGGAGAATATTTCATAGGATATGGAGTTCTGGGTTGAGAAGGCTCTTTTCTTACCTCCCGGATTTCGGATGAGAGGGCTGAGGTCATTTACACGGTTGTTCTCCTGTTCTTTTTCTCTTCCTCCTTTCAACGTTTTCTCTTTATCTTGGGTGTGAGCCATTTGCTGCTGCACCTAGATGTGAATTTCTGCAAATATATCCTGCGTGGGGTTCCTTGTGCTTCTTGAATCATACCTTTATGCTTTTCGCCAAATCTCATGAGTTTGGAGACATTTTTTTTCCCTTATTTTTTTCTTTCCCATAATCTCTCCTCTCCTTTTGTGATTCCAACAATACTTGTTGGTGAGATTTTCCAAAAATAAGTTTCTGAGGTGTGATTTGTCCTTACAGCCTCTTCTTCCTCTCTCCTTTAGATTGGATGACCGCTACAGTTCTACAGCAAGGTAGTTCTACATTCAAGTGCACAGGTTCTTCCCTCTGTCACCTCCAATCTGCTATTGACTCTAACAGGCACAGTTTTTTCTTCTGCTTTATTTTTGAGTTCTAACATTTCTGTTGGATACTTTTTGCACATTCTGTATCTCTGCTATAATTTTTTTGGTTCCCATTTGCTATGAGAATGTTTTCCTTTTCAACACTGAGTGTAGTTAAAAATAGCTGTTCTTGTCTAGTAATTCCAACATTCCGTTCATCCTGAGATTCATCTTGGAGTATTCTTCCTCATAAAAGAGTCACATCAGCCAGGCATGGTGGCTCACACCTGTAATCCCAGCACTCTGGGAGGCCAAGGCTGGTGGATCATGAGGTCTAGGGTTTGAGACCAGCCTGGCCAATGTGACATGGTGAAACTCTGTCTCTACTAAAAATACAAAAATTAGCTGGATGTGGTAAAACTCTCTGTAGTTCCAGCTACTCGGGAGGCTGTGGCAGGAGAATTGCTGGAACCCAGGAGGCAGAGGTTGCAGTGAGCCTAGGTGATGCCACCATACTCCAGCCTGGTGACAGAGCAAGACTCCATCTCAAAAAAGCAAAAAAATAAAAAATAAAAATAAAAAGAGTCACATCTTCCTGACTTCAAAATTCAAATGTTGAATAATTTGGAACGCTATTGCTTCTATGTTGTGAGATTCTGGATTCTGTTATAGTGCTCTGAAGAGAGTTGATATTTTTGTTTTAACAGCCAATTTACTTGGTTAGAGCAAAACTGCAAATGCTCTCATGTCAGTAGTTGACAGGTGTATGAGTCAGGGTTCTCCAGAGAAACAGAACCGATGGGGTCTGCAGAGAGAAAGAGATTCAGGATGAGGATTGCTTCACATAGCTGTGGAGCCTGAGAAGCTCCACGAATCTGCCACCCGCAAGCTGGAGATTCTACAGAGCCCATGGTATAAACCCTGGGCCAAGGGCTGGAGGAAACCAATGTCTCAGCTCCAGCATCCAGGCAGAGAGAGGGCATTCTCCCTCCTCCCTTTTTATCTTTAGACCCTTGAAGGGTTGGATGATGCCCACTGGCATGGGGAGGGCTGCTAGCTTTGTTAAGTTCACTTATTATAGCAGTGTGAGAGTGGCCTCATACAAGTGTGTGCCAAGTTTCACGTTTCTCCAGCTTGATCTCCTCCAGAAACCCCCACAAGCACACCCAGAAATCATGTTTAGCCAGAGACCTGGGTACCCCATAACCTAATCAAATGGATGCATACAATTAACTGTCACAGTGGGACCCCAAATCTCACTTTAAGCTGCTTCTCATCAGTTTCACGTGCATGCTTCAGGGTCCAGCTATAGTCCTGGGCAGAGTTTTTACACAGAATGGGAGGGGGTTTCAGTTTCCCTTCTTGGCTTTCTCATTTTCTGGGTTTCCACTCACTCTCTACCAGCCTGCTGGGTTGGGGCTCCTTCCTGTGCTTCCTCCAGCCAGAAGGATGGCAGGATTTCCCCCCAGAGCCCTAGCGGTCCCACGCTGCTCCATGTCCATGAGCCCTCTGGACAAGCTGGAGAAACACGAAACTCACCCCACACTTCCATGAGGCCGTTCTCGTACTACTGTAAGGAAAGATCTGAGACTGGGGAATGTATAAAGAAAAGAGGTTTCATTGGCTCACATTTCTGCAGCCTGTACAGGAAGCATGGTGCTGGTGTCTACTTGGCTTCTGGGGAGGCCTCAGGAAACTTACAGTCATGGTGGAAGGCGAAGGAGAAGGAGGCACGTCTTCCACGTGCAGAGCAGGAAGGAGCAAGAGAAATCGCTGGGAAGGTGCCACACACCTCTAAACAACCGGATCTCCCGAGAACCCACTGACCATGCAGTGTCAAGTGTGGAGGGTGTTAACCTGTTCGTGAGAACTCCACTCTCACTATCCAGTCACCTCCCACCAGGCCCCACCTCCAACACGGGACGACAGTTGACTGTGAGATTTGGGTGCGGATGCAGACCTGCCCCACATCAACACGCACCGCCTGCTCACTCCAAGTCCCGTCCAGCACCTGCCTGTGCATGTCCACTCCACACAGCCTTCAGGCCATTGTGATTTTGCGTTTCACTCAGCATTTGGTTACTTCTTGTGAGAGGATGGTTTGTTGGGAGTTTCTTTGTCTATCTTGGAAATGAAACCCTCAAAGTCGTTTATTGTTTATCAGCGGGAGGGGCAGACAAGGAGAAGCATTCTTATTTTCAAACGCAGCAGCCCTGGTCCTCTTTCGTTTACCAGGCCAGCCTTTCGTGTGTCTCCCCACTCTGCCGTTTTATCCCTGGCCTCCAGAAGCAGCCAGGAGGTGTTCTGAATATTCTGTCTGGAAACTTCATAGATAGCTCATTGAGTTTATCAAGGTGATTTCTAATTTTCCACGAAACCACAGTGGTACCAGGTTTTCTGCCAGGACACGACAAGGGTCTCGTGCCCCCAGGCTGCTGTTAGCATTTCCCTTCCCTTCCTCTCAGGCCTTGCTCTCAGCCTCACCCCTGGGGGGCCCACAGACACTCTCAGGTCTGGCCACACTTTGCTTCCCCTCAGCGGCCAGCCTCAGAGCTAGTCAGGTGTGTTAGGTTTTGCAACTGGCGACACCTCCTCCAGGCCCTGTAAGCGATTCCATACCTGTAATGCATAACAAGTCATTCCACACCTGGTACTCAAACAACAGTAATCATTTATTTTAATTACCAATCTGCAGTTGTAGTAGAACTCAGAAGGGATAGTTTCTTTCGGCTCCATAAAGCATTAGCTGGAGTGGCTTGAAGGGGGAGAGGGCCTGACGGCAGGCATTGGGCTCACCTGAAGCCTCATCCCACCCTTGGCCACTGATGCTGGCTGGCATCTGGCACCTGGCACCGCCACTGCGGGTGCTGGCATAAGACCTTCACGCGGCTTCTCTGTGTGGCTGCCTGGCTTCCCCCAGCACAGCCACTGGGTATGTAGGGAGGTTCCGGAGAACCAGCACAGCTGCTGGGTACCCTGGGAGCTCCAGGAGAATGAGGTAGAAATATGTATCTGGCATTTTTGTGAACTGGCCTTGGAGGTCACATCACATTGCATCTTCTGTACCCTATTGGGTGAGGCAGTGCAAAGCCTACCTGTGATCTGGCAGTGGGCACACAGGCCCCACCACAAGATAAGAGGAGGCTGCCCTCATTGTAGGAAGAGCATGCATGGGGGATGGAACCTCTCAGGAAAAGACCAGCTGCCACAGCGTGCAATGAATGAGTGAACATTAGTAATTATTCATAAAGAAGCAACCATCCTGTCTTCTGCTTTAAAGTGCTCAGAGTGGATTGTCCAAATAATTCTGTGTTACAGCACCTGTTTGGTCTGCAGCCTTGTATTAGGCACTATTCAAAAATCCTGTTCTTCAACTAATCATCATAGCCGTGGGGATGACGTAAACGAATGCCCATGTGGCGGTCGTGTGTGGCAGCCCCTCTTCACAGGGCTTTATAGGGGTTAACTCACCGAGTCTCCTTCCTCGAAGCCTGTGACGTCATTTCTCAGCCCTCATTCTCAGCCTCCTTGCAGCAGCCGTTTGTCTGTCCGAAAACACTCTCGGGTCCACTGTAACTAAAAGAGACGAAACATGCACCCCAAGGTCTGAAGTCTGAACTGGATGAAGGTGCCTGTGCATGCCTCGAGGCTGGTTTTCTCTCCACCACTGCCAGGCTCACCACGCTCCTTTTCTCCTCTTTGCCCTGAGATCTGGTCCTTGGGAAGCCTGATGATGACCCCGCGTATTCAGGACTCAGCCCGACAGGCCCAGGGTTGCAGCGGGAGTGCCAGGGAGCCCTCGCAAGTCCAAGCCTGTCTTGAATTCTAGACAGGGGTTGAGAGGCAAAGTGTCAATGGCCCAGGGTCAGCGTGAAGGCAGAGCGGGGGTGCCTTGGGGGTCATCTGGCCAAAAATATCTGGAGGTTTCTTCCACCTCTAAAATGCTGCTTTGAATCAGATGAGAGAGCCGGGGTGCCAGGAGGCCGCCCTTTCGGAGTCTGCTGGACGTTGAGGCATCGGCAAGGTGAGAGGTCCAGACCCACTCTGCCTCACTCTGCGCCAGGCCCGGTGCCTGGGTCTGGACTGGCACTGCCGGATGCTCACCCAATGACAAACACAAGTCAGCAGGCAGGAGCTGGACAGGCCACTCGGACCTCCGCTAAGGCGGCTCCTACAAGACCAGGGTGCAGGCACTCTTGGCCCTCATCCACCTTGTTCTGACAAACAAGACTGGAGCGACGGTCCCTGTCACCGTCTCCTGAATCACCAGAATGGCCTTCTGTCCATTCTGCCCCTGCGAACCCGTATTAAATCCATCCCATGTGCTTGAGGGAGGCGGTCTCTCTTCCACACTGGTCTGCAGACCTTATCTTGCTCTTTACTTCTGAGATAACGGTCAAACTCCGTATCTGGGACCTGATTCCTGCCCAGCTCCTATCTTGGAATGAAAGGAAGGGCTGCCTCTCTTTCAGGCATTGGAGCTTCATGACTTTGACTCTTTGGAAACAAATCTTGCTGGAGGAAGGATGCTCCATAGGGACGGGGAACCACGCCCCTAGCAGCTCACACCTGCGTCCCCAACAGCCTGTGGCTGCTGTGCCCCAGGGATCTCCTCAGTTTCTGGTAACAGAATTCTCTCACCTTTGCAAACGAATCAGAAATAAAAGCAGGGGTGTGTAGCAATGGAGGTGTGTGGCCAGGCCGGGCAAGGACTGAGGCAGGCTGAGGTGCTCCAGGGAGCATTTTTTCCCCAGCCCGTCTTGTTTCTAGATAAGATGTGGAGGGGAGGGCTTTGGACAGGACTGATTTTATTCCTGGAAATGGAAATAGAGCTAGCACACCACCCCCTCCCCACCCCGTGGATCCCACCAGTCCCTTGCTGGGCTGAGTGAGGACGGAGATGGCCAGACCTCCCTTCTGCAAGCTGCCCTGCTAGACTGGCTTTCAGAGGAGTCGCCCCAGAATCCACTCTCCAAGCCCGACATCCACATTTGGGGGAGCAGAGGTTGGTTTCTGTAATCTACTGTGTTTTGTCACAGAGAGAGTATTGATTGACCAGCTCGATTATCTCAGCAGGTGCAGAGCAATCCATCCCCATCTGCTGCAGCACGGGGCCTTCACTCCTTAAGCAGACCGACTTCTCCATCAGGGCCCCTCCCGTCGGGGCTGCAGCCACTGTGGAGGATGCAGGCATCTTGCATCTTGTGGGTCAGTCTGGTTTCTTTCCCTCTCCTTTCCCTAAGCGCCTTTCTTTTCAGGCAAGCTCAGGTCCCCAGACAGTGGGGGAACACTGGTCCTTTCATTGTCCATCAGGCTTATTTGGTGGTGCAAGAGAGGGGATGAAAGGAAAACATCCTGTAGTTAGTCAAGCTGCCGTTGAAATTGATTTTTCAGAGCTTAGCATGGAGTCTGTAGCTGTGAAATGCAGGAAGGCACATCATGTGGAGAGAATTGAGGCTCGGTTCCGCTCTGGCTGGCTAGGGCCACTTGTGTTTCTCCGCAGACCCGCACCGGGCATCTCCTCTTGTGAAGCCGGGCACTCCTCAGGCTCCTGCACTTTGCCACCCACACTTGCCACCATGGTGCCCCCAGACAGATCACAAACATGGTGCCTCATTGTCACTGGGCGGTCTCTCTCCAAACTCCAGTCAGCCTACTCCCTGCCTTCAGAATGCACTTCACCCATGCCCTCTGCTGCTCGCATGCCTTGGCGTCGACCCCAGACCACCTGGAATCCTCATCACGGTGCCTCAGGCACCCACACTTCTGGTGTGCCAATTCCTTCCGTTGGTGTGGGGAACGAGTGGGCCCAGGAAGGAGGGTGGGTGGGGCTCCTGGCACCTCCTCCCAACTGAGGGGAGGTGTGAGCTGGGCCTCAGGGCTGTCAGGCTCTGCCCCTGGAATGTCACAACCTGGATCTTGTGGGCAGTGGTGGCTGCGTGGTTTCCTCCACATAAGTGGTTTCTAATGTTTTGCAACCGAAATGCACTGCAACACAGAACCTCGTGTCTTTGTACACAGGTACGAGTGTAGGATTAAAAGTGGGCAAACAGGTGGGGCCGTGGTGGCTCATGCCTGTAATCCCAGCGCTTTCTGGGAGGCCGAAGCAGGCGGATTGGTTGAGCTCAAGAGTTCAAAACCAGCCTTGGGGGCAACATGGCAAAACACCATCTCTACTAAAAATACGAAGTCTAGCCAGGTAGTGGTGGTACACACCCATATGTAGTCCCAGCTACTCAGGAAGCCTAGGTAGGAGGATCACCTGAGCCTGGGAGGTCAAGGCGGCTGTGAGCTGTGGTCACGTACTGTATTCCAGCCTGAGCAACACAGGAGACCCCGTCGCAAAAAAAAAAAAAAAAAAAGAAGTGGTCAAACAAAAGTTATGTTCATCTTTATTTCTGATGAATATTATTGAATCATATTCTAAAGACTCAGATCAATATTTCCCGTAAAACTTTATGAGAATGTTTAACCACCACATAGTATTACGAATTTATGTTTCTGTCATAATTATCGAGCATTTTTTTCCTGGCATGGAATGGCCCTTTGCTTTCCTTTTCTGCTGAGTCTTCACGCATGTGCTTTGTCTATGGTTCGACTGGGCTCTTGGTCCTTTGCAAATGGGTTTGTAAGAGGATTTAAATATTAGGGAAATTAACCTTTTGTTGTATGTTGAAAATGTGTTACTCATAGTTTGCCATTTGGCCTTTGGCTTTGTCTGCCATGTAAGAAGCTTTACTTTTTAGGACCGGATATTTTTCTGTCTTTCTATCGGTTCTTGGTTTTAGGACCTCTGTGCTTTAAGATTATCACCCCAAAAAAGCTCCTATTTTCTTCCAGTAAGGTTATGTTTTCTTTTTTTGTGTGATACGTCTTTACTCTCATGAATGTATTTAGGTGTAGGGAGCAAGGTAGGAAGACACGTCCCCCGTAAGGCCAGCCAGGGTACCCCGACCCACTGAGAAAGCTAAACGCTTCCCGCTTTGCCGTGTGAAGGACCAAGCACACAGGGCTGCTCAGGAATGCTGTCTCCCTCGGGGGTCTGCTCTCATCCCTGGAGGTCTAGGACATGCTTCATGCCTGGTGGGGCCAGCCCTGTGCCCCCCAGTGACTGTGTGTGCCCCCCTCACTGGGTCGGGCCCAGCATCCTGATCTGAGCGGGGACATGATGGTGAGAGAGAAGGTAGGAGGTTCCCCCAGACCGCAGCGCTGGTGTGAAGAGGATGTCAGCAGCTAAAATATTCCCATCCTGGAAGGCAGCTCAGGGCCTCGCATCCTCAGGCTGCCCTGACCTGGGCCAGTGCTTAGACACCAAGCACGGGGAAGCAAAGACCTTCCACAGTGCTGTGCTGGGCATGAAGGGAGTGCCGGCTGTCGGAGGGCCTGTTGGGATGTTGGGCCCCTGTCTTCTAGACGTGGGGCAGTCCCCTTGTCCTCCACCCCTGCCTGCCCCACATTCTGGGAAAGCTGCTGTGTGCTCGGTGGTCCAGGGGCCATGTGGGCTTTTGGAAATGCCCGTAGCGAGGTTTTGGACTTTAAGGTGTGGGTGGGAGTGCCTCTCGGTCCTGTGGGAGGTGGCCCCCACAGAGACGCTTGCCCATGAGCAGGTTGTGGTCAGCAGACCGGACCACTTAGAGCCCGCAGCCCTGGGAAGGGCTCCTCCCTGGAGGTTCAGAGCCTGAGTGAACTCCCAGTGTGGCCCCACCATGCACCTGGTTTGCTAAGTGGGCCTTCTGCTCAGATTTCACTGGCTGAAAAAGAGCCATGGCTCAAAGTGTGTTTGCAAATGACTCCGTGAGCCTATACTCCCTCCCTTTTATTTGCAGGAAGGTGAGTGCACAAGTCTCACAGGCAGGCACCCCTTTCTCACGCTCCAGCACACAGCTGGGTGGGGCACAGCTGAGAACCAGTGCAGTTGTTCCTTGTGCACCCTGCCCCTACCCAGGTTCCACCAGGGATGTTGCATGGGAGAGCATCCCCATCCCCACAGCAGGCTCCGGGACAGCCAGGATGAGCGGAACCTCATAAGTGACCTCATTTACAGAAGCAGGTCATTTGGCTCATGGCAATGACTCTTGATGGCAGCTGTCAGATGCTGAATGGCACCTGTGCCCGTGGCCCACAGCACGGCCAGGAAGGCGCCAGTGAGAAAAGTGCCTCCCCCGGGCTGTTAGCCGGCCTCCCCACCCCACACCCTGCCTGGGCCGACTCTGCTGCCCACCAGCTCCTGCTCCTGCCCGTCACGTCACTGACATTGCCTGGATCCTCCTGCGGGCACAGAAGCGTGCCGCCATCCCCGTCTGATGAAAAGCAACAATGGAAAAATCAACATCCAGACTGCCCAGGCCCATTCCCCCGGACTCTGCACTGTTTCCTCTGCCCTTTTTACCCCAAAACAGCTGCAAAGAAATGTCTGACGTGCTGTCCCCAATCTGCATCCTCCATCCCACAACCAACCTGCTCCACCCGGCGCATCCAATGACCCAATGACTCCCTTTGCCAGCATCTGGCTCCATCTGGCAGCATTTGGAACTGCTGTGGTGGCTTCTCCTGTGCCCTGCACACAGGCCGCTTGGCTCTGCCACCCCCTCCTCCTCTGCTTCCCCGGCTCCCCTCATCCCCAGCGAGGGCACCAGGTCCTGCCTTGTTTCTCCTCCTGTCCGCGGATGGCCTGGTCCTGTCCCAGGACTTAACACCCTGGCGGTTGAGCCACTCCCAGCTGGTCTCTGTGCTGGTCTGAAGCCTGGGTGCTGCCCCCGACATGCCTCTTTCTACATCTAGTCCAGGAGTGGGCCCTGTCAGCTTCCTTCCATGCCAAAGGATTCCATGCATTTTGTCTCACTGCGGCCCATACTGCAGGGCTGGCTTCCTGGACCAAGACCTGGGCAGCAGGTCTCACGCCTGGCTTGATGCTTTGCCGTCGGAGGACTCACCCTTTTATTTTTCACTGGGTCCTGCACACCATGTGGCTGCCACCTCCTGCTGCACAAATCATTTCAACAGCCTGCCAGACCATCCTCCTGCCCTCCCTAACCTTTTATTCTCTCTTCTAACTCAGTGGTAAGGGTGTAATTTGAAAGCCCCTGTCATATATCAGATCCCCTCTGCTGGTTTCCCATGTCACTGAGGGAGAAGGTCAAAATTCCTACAGTGTCCAACAGGCCCTCTCTACCCGGCCCCTGCCCACTGGGACTTTATCTCGCCTACCAGCCAAGGCAACCCAGCAGCCTCCAGCAGCTGAACAAGTCAAGAGAATGAATCCGCTCCCAGAGCCTCCAGAAAGACTTTAGTCCAGTGAGGCTGAGTCCAGACTCCGACATCCAGGACGGCAAGAGGAAAAATGTTTTATGTTGAACTACCACGCTGGTGTGAATTTCTTACAGCAGCTACAAGAAACTCGTACCTCCGGCTTATGATGCATTTCACTTGTTTGTTTCTTGTTTATCACCTCCAATAGAATGCCAGCTGAAAAAAGGCAGGAACGTCTGCTGTTTTGTTCGTGATTCTGTGTTTGCTGACTGAACAGTCCTGGCTCACAATGGGTACTCCATGAAAACTGTGTGGCGTTCAGGAAAAAAAAAAAAGGAAAAGGGACCTTAAACATGTGAAAAGATGCTCAACCATACTCTTTGAGCTCAGACATGAAAATTAAGATCAAGGCCGGGCACAGTGGTTCACGCCAGTCATCCCAGCAACTTTGGGAGGCCAAGGCTGGTGGATCACCTGAGGTCAGGAGTTCAAGACCAGCCTGGCCAACATGGTGAAACCCCATCTGTATTAAAAATACAAAAATTAGCCTGACGTGGTGGCTCCCGCCTGTAATCTCAGCACTATGGGAGGCCAAGGCAGGTGGATCACTTGAGATCAGGAGTTCAAGACCAGCCTGGCCAACATGGTGAAACCCCGTCTCTACTAAAAACACAAAAATTAACTGGATGTGGTGGCGCACACCTGTAATCCCAGCTACTTGGGAGGCTGAAGCAGGAGAATCTCTTGAACCTGGAGGGGTGGAGGTTGTAGTGAGCTGAGAACATGCCATCACACTTGGGCCTGGGCAACAAGAACAAATCTCTGTCTCAAAAAAAAAAAAAAAAGAAAGAAAATTAAGATCATGTGGAGAAACCGTTTCTCATTTATCAGCTTGACCGCCTGCACTGTTGACAAGGCTGTGGGGGAAGCTGGAGTCCTCAGGCTTTGTTGGTAAGAATGTGTTATGAGCTACATGTCCCCTCCAAAGAGAAGTACATAGAACGCTAATGTTAGGGAAGCAGGAGCCAGTGTGATGGCATTTTAAGTTCGGCTCCATCTTAACACTAGCAAGGCATATTCCTTGCCAGTCACGACCCACGATCCTGAGAGGTTGGAGTTGAGGAAGTGGCCTGAAGCTGCCTGCAAGGACCTGCTCCTACTACACAAAGTCCCGAGGTCCCAATGCCCTTAACCCTATGTGCGTTCACAGTCATTCGAGTTATGCTGTGATGCACTCACACTGGAATGTCGGGGACAGTTTTTTTTTTTTTTTTTTTTTTTGAGACGGAGTCTCCCTCTGTCACCAGGCTGGCGTGCAGTGGCGCAACTCGGCTCGCTGCAACCTCCACCTCCTGTGTTCAAGCGATTCTTCCACCTCAGTCTCCCGAGTAGCTGGGACCACAGGCCCGTGCCACCACACCCCACTAATTTTTGTATTTTTAGTAGAGACGGGGTTTCACCATGTTGGCCAGGATGGTCTCGATCTCTTGACCTCGTGATCCGCCTACCTCAGCCTCCCAAAGTGCTGGGATTACAGGCGTGAGCCACCGCACCCAGCCAACTTTCTTTGAATCAATAAAATAATAAACTTTGTCATGTCGTCAGCCCACCCACATGTAGGCAAAACTTAATTTAATCTTTCTTTTTTGGGGTGTGTGCATGTGGGTGGAGTCTAGCTCTGTCGCCCAGGCTGGAGTGTAGTGGTGCGATCTCAGTTCACCGCAACCTCTGCTTCCCAGTTCAAGCAATTCTCATGCCTCAGCCTCCCAAGTAGCTGGAATTACAGGCATGTGCCACCACATCTGGCTAATTTCTGTATTTTTAGTAGAGACAGGGGTTTTTCTATGTTGGCCAGCCTGGTCTCGAACTCCTGACCTCAGGTGATCCACCCACCTCAGCCTCCCAAGGTCCTGGGATTACAGGTGTGAGTCACCACACGCAGCCCTAGTCTTCACATAGATAAGACCCCTATATAAGAAAAACTGAGAACACAGCTGGTGCATTCCTGAGCTTGCTTTCTGCAGATGCCCCACTCTATAACGAAGCAGCTTCAATGAACTCTCTTCTCACTACCCTCTGCCACCAGCCTTGAGTTTCCTCCTGCGTATGGTCCCAAGATCCGCTCTTAGAGTCTGGATGGAGACCCCTCTCCAAGTTACACTAACTCTCGGTACCTGTAACCCTATTTGAAAATAGGGCCCATGCAGATGAAAGTAAGTTAAAATGAGCTCATTGGGGTGTGGCCAAAAGCCACACAGGGACAGGGAGAAAGAAACACACAGGGAGAAGCACACAGGAAGAAACACATAGGGAGAAAGAAACACACTGGGAGAAACACACAGGGAGAAAGAAACACACAGGGAGAAACACATAGGGAGAAAGAAACACACTGGGAGAAACACACAGGGAGAAAGAAACACACAGGGAGAAACACTCAGGGAGAAAGAAACACACAAGGAGAAACACTCAGGGAGAAATACACAGGGAGAAAGAAACACACAGGGAGAAAGAAACACACAGGGAGAA
>PVKV010029275.1:0-23816 GCA_004027835.1 Alouatta palliata | reverse complement strand
TGGTGTCTGGGGTTGGCAGGGAAAGGTGAGTCGTCCTGCCTGTGCAGCTTCTGATGGCTGCCTCCTGCAGTGGAAGATGGAGAACCATGATTACCGGGATACAGAGGAGTTTGCTGCTGACGTACAGCTTATGTTCTCTAACTGCTGTAAGTACAATCCCCCGGATCCCGATGTGGCAGTGGCACAAAAGCTACAAGATATATTTGAGTTCCATTATGCCAAGATGCCAGATGAACCACTGGAACGAGAGCCTTTACCAGTCTCTACTGCCATGCCCCCTGGCTTGGCCAAATCTTCAGAGTCCTCCAGTGAGGAAAGTAGCAGTGAGAGCTCCTCTGAGGAAGATGAGGAGGACGAGGAAGAAGAGAGTGAAAGCTCAGACTCAGAGGAAGAAAGCCCTCGTCCCTTGGCAGAACTGCAGAGACAGCTTCGGGCAGTACATGAACAACTGGCTGCTCTGTCCCAGGGTCCAACATCCAAGCCCTAGAGGAAAAGAGAGAAAAAAGAGAAAAAGAAAAAACGGAAGGCAGAGAAGCATTGAGGACAAGCTGGGGCCGATGAAGATGACAAGGGGCCTCGAGCACCCCTTGCACCTCAGCCCAAGAAGTCCAGGAAAGCAAGTGGCAGTGGAGGTGGCAGTGCTGCTTTAGGCCCCTCTGGCTTTGGACCTTCTGGAGGAAGTGGCACCAAGCTCCCCAAAAAGGCCACAAAGACAGCCCCACCTGTCCTGCCTGCGGGTTATGATTCAGAGGAGGAGGAAGAGAGCAGGCCCATGAGTTACGATGAAAAGCGGTAGCTGAGCCTGGACATCAACAAATTACCTGGACAGAAGCTGGGCCGAGCTGTGCACATAATCCAAGCCAGGGAACCCTCTTTACATGATTCAAACCCAGAAGAGATTGAGATTGATTTTGAAATACTCAAGCCATCCACACTTAGAGAGCTTGAGCGCTATGTCCTTTCCTGCCTATGTAAGAAACCTCGGAAGCCCTACACCATTAAGAAGCCTGTGGGAAAGACAAAGGAAGAACTGGCTTTGGAGAAAAAGTGGGAATTAGAAAAGCGGTTACAAGATGTCAGTGGACAGCTCAATTCCACTAAAAAGCCCCCAAGAAAGCAAGTGAGAAAACAGAGTTATCCTCTGCACAGCAAGTAGTAGTGTCACACCTCAGCACTTCCAGCTCCAGCTCAGATTCCAGCTCCTCCTCTTCATCGTCATCTTCTTCAGACACCAGTGATTCAGACTCAGGCTAAGGGGCCAGGCCAGATGGGGCAGGAAGGCTCCACAGGACCAGACCCCTAGACCACCCTGCCCCACTCACCCCTTTCCCCTTTGCTGTGACTTCATCTCACCCCCCTGTCCCCCTCTAGGAGAGCTGGTTCTGCAGTGGGGGAGGGATGCAGGGACATTTACTGAAGGAGGGACATGGACAAAATAAGATTGAATTCTCATGAGGCCCCACTGGGGAGTGATCTCTTGGACATAGATCCCCCATTCAAAATGACCGGGGCAGAGCAAGGGGGTACAGGGTGGAAGTGTGCAAAGCCCTTGATCTGGAGTTATGTAAGGCCACAGCTGCCCTGTTGACTTCTAAGGGCCCTGTTTTGAGGTTATTTGTTCTAATTTATTTTAAGCTAGGTAAGGCTGGGGGGAGGGTGGGGCCTTGGTCCCTTCAACCTCTTTGGGGAGGGAAGAAGGGGGAGCTCTCTTTTTACATTGACTTTTTTTTCTACTGTTTTCCCTTTTTCCTTCACTCCATTTGGGGCCCTGGGGGTTTCAGTCATCTTCCCATTTGGTCCCCTGGACTGTCTCTGTCTCTGTCTGTCTCTTTCTAACTTGTAAATAAAGAGAATATTATTCAAAAAAAAAAAAAAAAGTAAGTGAAAAGAAAATGTTATTAAGAAAATCATAATGAGGCTGGGCATGGTGGCTCACACCTGTAATCCCAGCACTTTGGGAGGCTGAGGTGGGTAGATCACCTAAGGTCAGGAGTTCAAGACTAGCCTGACCAACATGGAGAAACCCCATCTCTACGAAAGATACAAAATTAGCCAGACGTGGTGACACATGCCTGTAATCCCAGCTACTCAGGAAGCTGAGGCAGGAGAATCGCTTGAACCCAGGAGGCGGAGGTTGCGGTAAGCCAAGATTGCACCATTGCACTCCAGCCTGGGCAACAGAAGTAAAACTCAGTCTCAAAAAAAAAAAAAAAGAAAATCACAAGGAAGAGAAAATGTATTTACTATTCATTAAGTGCAAGTGGATCATCATAAAGGTCTTCATCCTCATCATCTTCATGTTGAGGAGGAGGAGGAAGAGGAAGGGTTGGTCTTGCTGTCTCAGGGTGGCAGAGGCAGAAGAGATAGAGGAGGTGGGAAGGGAGGCAAGAGAGGCAGGGTAACTCTTATTGAAAAAATAATCCATGTATATGTGGACCTGTGCAGTTCAAATCTGTGTTGTTCAAAGGGCAACTGTATCACGTTGGAAGATAACTACCCTGTAATTGCATCCAAACTCTTTCTGCTTGAATGCCAACATTGCAAGAACTCTGGTAAGTGGAGTTTTGATACCAACCAATCATTTCCAGATGGAACTATTCGCGTGATAATCCTGTTCTCTCATTGTCCTGATACCATTTTTTATTCTTTTCTTGAAAAATGTACTTGGACTGCATTCTCACATAGTTACTATAGTCTAACAGATTTATGTTCCTTAGAAAAAGGGGTCTAGTCGTGAAAGTATTCCAAAGCTGTTTCTCATAGAGATGCTCAGGATAAAAGAAAGATTAGTGGTCAAAAGTAATGTAACTAAAATGCGGAGGCTGCCCCTGGGGAAATGTTAAGGACTGCCTGGCACAAGCGAGCACCTTCTGGCAAACTTCTCAAAGTGCTGAAATAGAAGGGTCAAGAGTCACCTACTTAAGTAATGGTCTCTAAGGCAAAATATCAGGAGTCCAGTTCAGCTGCCACAATGAGCTATTATATGTATGTGTCACAGACGTAACACGAGAATTATACCAGTCACGAGGTTGCTTCTTTTTTTTTTTTTAATGCATAAAGCATGATTCTAACTTGGTGCTGTTTTTTGCAAACATGATGTTGATCACATGAGAAGGGTTTCAGAATCTCGTTTATTTAACACTTCTAGGCTCAAGAAATCACCAATACATTGATGCAAACACCTGCTCTGGAGAAGAGAATTGTACATGGGGACCTCCAGCTCTCCCCTCCATCAATGAGATGCCTTCCTCATTGTAGTGCCGTTAGGAGAGTCCCAGGGAAGGGGTAACATAGCCACCAAGTCCTAATGATCCACAGAGGGTCTGGCAGCTCAGGCAGATCATGCCAAAGTCAAGTCCCCTTCAGTAAAAAGGCCCATCTATAAATCATTAGAGGTTGCAGGTGCCAAGAAAGCTACTGGATTAGTTCAGCTTAATAGGCAGAAAGCTTGCATTTGCCAAATGCTTTACAACCATTTTTTATGAAGTATTACACATAATACCCTAGGAGATAAATGAACAATATAATCACCATTTTATAACTAAGGAAGCAGACACCCAGTGGAGGTGCTCTGGAAATGAATAGCAAACTAATGTTAGAAACCCTTGACCAAACTCCCTGGGTCAACATTCTTTTTTTTTTTTTTTTTTTTTTTCTGATCTGTCACCCAGCGTGGAGGGCAGTGATGCTGTCATAGCTCACTGCAGCCTCAACCTCCCAGGCTCAAGCAATCCTCCCACCTCAGCCTCTCAAATAGCTGGGACCACAGACATGCACCACCATGCCTCACTACTTTTTAAACTTTTTGTGGAGACAAGGTCTCACTATGTTGTCCAGGCTGTCTTAAACCCCTGAGCTCAGGCAGTTCTCACACCTTCACCTCCCACAAGTGTTGAGATTACAGGTGTAAGCCACCACACCTGGCAACATTCTTTCTAGTAAACTACTTTGTCTCATACAAGCATGTCCTTACACTGACTTAACACAAGGGTATATGTTTAAAATCTAGGTGTAGTGGTGTGTACTTGTTGTCCCAGCAACTCAGGATACTGAGGCAGGAGGATAGCTTTAATCCAGGAGGTTAAGTCCAGCCTGGGCAACATAGCAAGACCTAATCTCTAAAAAATTATTTATTTTATTTTTCACTTTTTTTTGGAAGTGCAGTTTCACTCTTGTTGCCCAGGCTGGAGTGCAATGGCATGATCTCTGCTCACCGCAACCTCCATCTCCTGGGTTCAAGCAATTCTCCTGCCTCAGCTTCCTAAGTAGCTGGGATTACAGGCAGGCACCACCACGCCCAGCTAATTTTGTATTTTTAGTAGAGACAGGATTTCTCCATGTTGGTCAGGCTGGTCTCAAACTCCTGACCTCAGGTGATCTGCCCACTTCAGCCTCCCAAAGTGCTGAGATTACAAGCGTGAGCCACCATGCCCGACCAAATTTTTTTTTTAATTTTAAAAATATCAAAGTTTAAAATCTGAGCCTGAGCAAAATCCATCTTCGTGAATTGCACCTTAGGCCTTAAGAGGAGAGAGTCCATGTGGGAAGCAAAAACTTCCTCTTCAAAGTTCCTTTTCTTGTTAAAGAATAAATCATAAGTGTTCTAATAACTCCTTTGTTAAGCCCTATCTTATGTAGCTGTTAGATATGCTTATAGGCACGTAGTACATTCTGTGATCTTGTACTTTAACCAAGATATCTGTGCTAGATGTGTTCACAGGCATGTCCCAGCTCACAACCTACGCTCCTTACCTGTTTAGAAAAGTTTTAAGTTAGGCTGGGCACGGTGGTTCACACCTATAATCCCAGCACTTTGGGAGGCCAAGGCAGGTGGATCACCTGAGATCAGGAGTTTGAGACCAGCCTGACCAACATGGAGAAACCCTGTCTCTGTCTCAAAAAAAAAGAAAGAAAGAAAGAAAAAAGAAAAGTTTTAAGTTATTAGCCAATCAGGTTTTAGTTTAGATGGTGAGGTCTGGCTCCAACCAACGGAGATCAGACACAGCAGTAAGGACAACCCCAAATACATAAGGGATAAATATGTCTGCTTTTCCTTTGTTCCTTGTACTCTTGTGGCAAGATGGCTAGCGAAAGTATCCTTCCTACAGGAAGTAAAAATTGCTTGCTCAGAGATCCTTTGTCTCAGTGTTGATATTATTTTGTGGCATCGAGCATCTGTATCCAACACTCTACTTCCTGCTATGATACAGAGCTAATTGATTGATACCAAGTGTATTAGTTAGGGTACAGTCACAGTTGCTGTAATAAGGGGACCCTGAAACACAGAGACTTAAACACTCTCATATATAATAGTCCAGAGGTACACTGTCCAAAGCTGGCAGGGCAGCTCTACCATCCTTAACATGTGGCTCGAAGAAGTTGTATCCACCCACCTTCACTCACATCCCACTGGCCAGAACAGTCACTTGGCCATAAACAAGGTCAAAAATGTAGTCTGGTTATGTAGCCAAATACCTGGCAAAAATTTAGGAGTTGTACAAGGAAGGGAAGAGTGGATATTGACCAACAAGGAGTAGTCATTGTCTCACTACACGTAAGAGGCAAAGATTTCCAATCCTCAGATTTGGCGTTCACCTTCCCTGCTCCAATGGAGAAAACCTGACAGCAATGTCGACCCTGAGAGAATGAGAGGGAATTGGATGTCACACAGGCTTGATATTAGGAGCCAGGTTCATGCTGATACCTGCTCTGTCACATGTTAGCTATGAGATCTCAAGTAAGTCATTGAAATTCAGCATCTGTTTCCTCATCTGTAAAATAAAAAACTTGATGAGATGGTAGATGAGATCGCCTCTACATCTTACATGTAATGGTGTCAGGTTCAGCAGTATGACAGAGTAGATTTTGTAGCATACTATACCTCCTCAAGTTGACCACTAAATAACTAGAACTCATACCATAACATGTTTTTAGTCTTAAATGGAATGTATATAATGGACTTAGAAAAATGATTGCATGATTTAGTATGTAGATAAGTCTAGTGTGTTTCTAAAGCTTTAGTCTTACAGAAATATTTACCAGTCCTACCCGCAAGTTAAAAACAAAAACTCAAATTTTCTTATACAAACTTTCAGCCACTTTCAATAGAACATACATACAGGTTGAGTATCTCTTACCCAAAATGCTTGGGACCAGAAGTATCTCAGATTTTGAATTTTTTTGGATTTGGGGGTATTCATATATACATAGTGAGCTATCTTGGGAATGGAACTCAAGTCTAAACACAAAATTTATTTATGTTTCAATACACCTTATGCACATAGCCCGAAGGTAATTTTACACAATATTTTTGTGCATAAAACAAAATTTACATTAAGCAATTAAAATGTGGAACTTTCCAAATGTGGCATTATGTTGGTGCACAAAAGTTTTAGATTTTGGGGCATTTCAGACTTTGGATTTTCAGATTAGATATGCTCAACCTGTATCTGTACAATTCTAGTGAATCACTGTTCAATTTCATCTATAAGCCTATATTACCATGAATATCTGACCAAAGGTTAATAAGGATATGAAGTGTTTTCAAATGTACTAATCTTCATGGTTAGGGCCATTTTTTTTTTAGACAAAGTTTTTGCTTTTGTCGCCCAGGCTGGAGTGCAATGGTGCGATCTTGGCTCACTGCAACCTCCACCTCCCAGGTTCAAGTTATTCTCTTGCCTTAGCTTCCCAAGTAGCTGGGATTGCAGGAGTGTGCCATCACACCAGGCTAATTTTTGTATTTTTAGTAGAGACATGATTTCACCATTATGGTCAGGCCATTGTCAAACTCCTGACTTTCAGTGATCTGCCTGCCTCAACCCCCCAAAGTGCTGGGATTACACGCATGAGCCACCATGCCTGGCCATATGTTTTTTTTTTTAATATCTATTTTTTTTTTTTAACACATGGTCTTTCCTGTTGCCCAGGCTGGAGTGCAGTGGTGAGATCATAGCTCACTGCAGCCTCAACCTCCTGGGCTCAAGCAATCCTCTCACCTCAGCTTCCCAAGTAGCTGGGATCACAGGTGTGCACCACCAAGCCTGGCTAATTATTATTATTATTATTATTATTATTATATTTGTAAAGATGAATTCTCACTATGTTGCCCAGCTGGTCTCGAACTCCTGGGCTCAAGTGAACCTCCCGCCTCAGCCTCCTAGAGTGCCGGGACTGCAAGCCTGAGTCTCTGTGGCAGGAGGGTAGTTTGAGCCCAGGAGTTTGAGGCTACGGTGAACTGTGATCATGCCACTGCATTCCAGCCTGGGCAACAGAGAGAGACCCTGTCTCAAAAAAGAGAGAGTATTGAGACTTACATATAAGAGAATTGAGAATTGAGTAGCTTGTGTGAGGGCCAATAGCCAGTGGAAAGCCTGGATTCAACCCAGGCAATCTGATTGCAGAAATGCCTGTTAAGCCACATCTACATTAGTTTAGTAATTAAGAAAGAAATTCATAGTATTGGCCGGGTGCGGGTAGCTCATGCCTGTAATCCCAGCACTTTGGGAGGCTGAGGCAGGTGGATCACCTGAGGTCGGGGGTTCCAGACCAGCCTGGCCAACATGGTGAAACCCCCGTCTCTACTGAAAATACAAAAATCAGCTGGGCATGGTGGTGCATGCTACTCGGGAGGCTGAGGCAGGAGAATCATTTGAACCTAGGAGATGGAGGTTGCAGTGAGCCAAGATGTTGCTATTGCACTCCAGCCTGGGCAACAGAGCAAGACGCCATCTCAAAAAAAAAGAAAGAAAGAAAGAAAGAAAGAAAGAAATTCACAGTATTTGTCCATTCACTTCTATTTAGCACCAATACAATGCTATAAAATTACAGAAATGGTTGCAGGTAAAGTAAGATAGGCTCTTTTAAAATCCAGTGGACTGGGTCTGTGGATTACTGACTAAGCATATAATTTACCCACTATATAAGTTCATGAAATTGATATAATTATTCAATGCTAAAAGTCCACTCGTACTGCACAACAAATTTCAGAAATGACTTCTCAGTAGGCAAGGAATGTTCTCAGACCACAAAACAGTCCCTGTATTTCCCTCCAAGGACACACATGTCTCTATGCATGAAGCCATGTTGCCAGTCCAGGCCTTCACAACAGGGTGATTCTCAGTTTCCTGGATTGTGTGACTGATGAGGAGAGGAAGACAGAAGTCAGCTGTGATATGCTCAAGATATTCTGCACTTGCAGTTAAACAATGATCATGCATGTAAGAGCTATATTCCATTCACAAGAGAATACCAGGGAAGCAGAGTTTTTCCATTTTAAACCACATTCTCCCATGACTTCAGATGAAAGCCAAGCACAGCCAAAGGCTCATGTATGGTTTCAGTGCCCAACCAAAAGGAAATTCTACAGTATCCACCACATTTCATTTTGCTGATCAGAATAAACCCCAAAAAGTTTCATTAAAATTAAGACCTAATATTGCACAGGGAAAATCGCCAGATTGCAGTGTGGGCCATTCTGTCTTCCCAGACATAGGCAGTGATAATTTTTTTTTTTTTTTTTTTTTTTTGAGACGGAGTTTCGCTCTTTTTGCCCAGGCTGGAGTGCAATGGCGCGATCTTGGCTCACCGCAACCTCCGCCTCCTGGGTTCAAGCAATTCTCCTGCCTCAGCCTCCTGAGTAGCTGGGACTACAGGCGCACGCCACCACACCCAGCTAATTTTGTATTTTTAGTAGAGACGGGGTTTCACCACGTTGACCAGGATGGTCTCGTTGACCAGGATGGTCACCAGGATGACCTCGTGATCCACCCGCCTCGGCCTCCCAAAGTGCTGGGATTACAGGCGTGAGCCACCGCGCCCAGCCAGGCAGTGATAATTGACATAGACCACCACTTAATCACCAGAGTGAACCTGATCATGAAATCACTGAGAGAGACAATGAGAAGTTCAGAGCTGAGTGCAGAAAGGCCAAAACTCAGGGTCCTGCTCATACAAAAACAAAGTAATCACTAACCTCATACCATGGAAACTCAGTCAGCGCCTGGGAACCACAGAAGGCTACACAGCTAGATTTTTTTCTTTAGGACGTATAATGCCTTTCTTTTTTTTTTCCTTTTTTTTTTTTTTTTTTTTTTTTTTTTTTTTTGAGATGGGGCCTTGCCCTGTCACCCAGGCTGGAGTGCAGTGGCACTATCTGGACTCACTACAACATCTGCCTCCTGTATACTAATGATCCTCCCACCTCTGACTCCCAAGTAGCTGGGATTACAGATGTCCACCATCACACCCAGCTAATTTTTGCATTTTTAGTAGAGAAAATGTTTCACCATGTTGGCCAGGCTGGTCTTGAACTCCTGACCTCAAGTAATCTGCCCCCCTCAGCTTCCCCAAGTGCTGGCATTACAGGTACGAGTCACCGCATCCAGCCTGAACTGCACTTCTGAACCTTTGTGCTGGGCATCCCTTTTGTCCTTCTAGATCACCCTTCTCTACAGAAAAAGCTGATCTGTAAGAATGACATCAAACAGTTCTCTTGTCCCTGGCTTCTGGTTGGGTTTGGCAAAAAGGGAGTTCCAGCAGGTGATGGAGAGAGAGAAGAGAGTCAGGTCAGGGTGTTGGTTCTCCTAAGCCACTGCGAGCTGGCTGAGCCTCTCACCTGTGGTCTACAGCTCCTGCCGGGCAGCCCTCCCTCTATGGCCATCTAGGTCTCTCCAGGCTTTTAGTGTCTCCCCCTTTCCTCACTCCGTCCACCCTCAGAATGGTAACACTGCCCACTGCTATCTACCCAGGCACACTGCGCTCTCCAACACCCTGCCCTGCCCCAACTTCATATACTCTCCTCAAATGACCCAGTTGGAAAATGCCTTTCCTTTTTTTTGAGTCAGAGTCTCGCTCAGTCACCCAGGCTGGAGTGCAGTGGTGCGATCTCGGCTCACTGCAACCTCCGCCTCCCAGGTTCAAGCAATTCTCCTGCCTCATCCTCCTGAGTAGCTGGGACTACAGGCAAGCACCACCATATCCAGCTAATTTTTGTATTTTTAGTAGAGTTGGGGTTTCACCATCTTGGCCAGACTGGTCTTGAACTTCTGACCTCATGATCCACCTGGCTTGGCCTCCCAAAATGCTGGGATTACAGGCGTGTGCCACCTCTCCTGACCATGGAAAATGCCTTTCATTTCCTATCAGAGTCCTAAAATGACTTCTGAGCCAATGCAAACAGATATGGAAATCCAGAGAGCCCTAGACTGAGGGTGAGGGGACTTTCAGGGATTCTAGTAGCACCCCACCACGCTCATCCACGTGGCAGAATGATATACCCAATTTATCTGTGTCTTGACCATCTCTTGAATAAAACAGAGGGCTGAGGCTGGGCGTGGTGGCTCATGCCTGTAATCCCAGCACTTTGGGAAGCCGAGGTAGATGGATCACTTGAGGTCAGGAGTTTGAGATCAGCCTGGCCAACATGGTGAAACCCTGTCTCTACTAAAAATAAAAAATTAGGCCAGGCACGGTGGCTCACACCTGTAATCCTAGTACTTTGGGAGGCTGAGGCGGGCAGATCACTTGAGGTCAGGAGTTCTAAACCAGTTTGGCCATCACAGTGAAACCCTATCTCCACTAAAAATGCAAAAAATTAGGTAGGCATAGTATGTGCCTGTAATCCTAGCTACTCGGGAGGCTGAGGCAGGATAATTGCTCAACCTGGGCGACAGACGGAGACTCCATCTAAAAAAAAAAAAAAAAAAAAATTAGCCAGACGTGGCAGCAGGTACCTGTAATCCTAGCTACTTAGGAGGTTGAGGCAGGAGAATTGCTTGAACCCAGAAAGCAGAGTTTACAGTGAGCCAATATTGTACCACTGCACTCCAGCCTGGAAGACAAAGTGAGACTGTTTAAAAAAAAAGGGGGGGTAGTGCTGAGATGGCCTCAACAATCTTGCCAGATACAAGATCATTCTACAGACCTTTTTTACCTTCCCTGCCCTTCCTCTTTTCTCTTCCTTGTGACTTCTCCTTTCACACATAGCTTCCTCCCCCATCAACACTACACATTCCAAATGGCAACCCAGGAACAGTACAGAACAATTAAGGTTAGAAAGGAAACAAATAAAATCACTTTTTTCTACTCACACATCTTAATCTCAGAGCCACTACAAAATTAGACTCACCAAATTCCACTTGAAATTTTAATATGAATATAAAACTATTTGGCAATGTGATAATTGGCATAAATTAGAACTTCATAGTTAAACAGAATGGTTACACAGTTCAGGTTAAAATTGCTTTTGAAAAAAAATAAAATGGCTTTTAAATACTGATATGCCCAAGGTTAAAAAATTATAAATGGGTCCTTGGTCAGCTAATTCCAAAACAATCCACCCCAGACTTCTGTTAACACTTAATTAACACAAAACTAAAACAACACGCAGAACAATGTTAGAATCTGGTGTCCAGAAAAGAATTCAACCAATTTATGGTTGACAACCACTTAATGAAACTTGAGCCTGGGACAAAACAGAGTTCTAAACCTTCTCCCATTTCCAATTATGTAAACCACAAAATCAGCTGCTGCCACAAGTATGCGTAAATGTAATCCCCAATTTTCCAAGTTAAACCTAGGTGTACCCTTAAATGCTGCAGCTAAGGCTGTGACCTCAGAATGGGGTGGAAATGGGCAAAGACAAGAATCAAGGGTGAGCCTTCACTCTGTGGCCTTCTGCAGACTGTGGGCATGTTACAGGAGTTCCTGGACCATTGTTTCTTGATTCATAAACTGGAGACAGAAATCCATACCTACCTAATCCAGCAATTCTAGTTCTGGTTATATATCCAAAAGAACTGAAAGTAGGGTGTCGAAGAGGTTCTTACTCTCGAAGAGTATGTAAGTGGTGCTGAATTATAACAGCACCACTAACAACAGCCAAGAGGTAGAAACAACCCAGTGTCTATCAGTGGATGAATGGACAAACAAAATGCACTATATCCAAACCATTGAATATTATTCTGCCTCAAAAAAGGAAGGAAATGGGCCAGGAGTGGTGGTTCACACCTGTAATCCCAGCACTTTGGGAGGCCAAGGAGGGTGGATCACCTGAGGTCTGGAGTTAGAGACCAGCCTAACCAACATGATGAAACCCTATCTCTACTAAAAATACAAAAATTAGCTGGGTGTGGTGGTATGCACCTGTAATCCCAGCTACGTGGGAGCCTGAGGCTGGAGAATCGCTTGAACCCAGGAGGTAGAGGTTGCAGTGAACTGAGATTGTGCCATTACACTCCAGCCTCTGCAACAAGAGCAAGACTCCATCTCAAAAAAAGAAAAAAGAAAAAAAAAAAAAAACTTAAATCTGCAATGCACAATATTAAGAGGTGGGGCTTTTAGGGGGTGATTCCATACAATGCAATACTATATAAATATTCCCTCTCTGCCTTCATGAATGGGATTAGTGACTCTCTGAAAGAGCTGATGGGAACAGCGTCCATTCCCTTTGGAGGATGCAGCAACAAGGGGCCACCTTGAAGGCAGAGACCAGCCCTCACCAGACACCAAGTGTTGGTGCCTTAGACTTGGACTTCCCAGCCCCTAGAACTAAAAGAAATACATTTCTATTGTTTACAAATTACCTAGTCTGTGGTATTTAGTTATGATAGCATAAATGGACTAAGACACCAACCCAATTCAAAGCTCAGGCTAACAACTCCAGACACAGTGTGCCACCAACTCCAGAAGTGCTTGGCATCTGTCACCTAATGTCCCAGAGCTGATTGTTGGGACCCCAGCAGCCCATCCTGTCTCTCTTTGCTCCAAAAAGAACAGCCCTGACACAATCCTTTCTGTGTGCCTCCTGTACTTTTTAAAAAGCAGCAGTATATCTATGCATTTACAAAACCAATGGCAGATAGCTCTGATGAACCAGGCACCGTTCTAGGCACATGGAGTACGGCAATAAATAAGAGAGACAGGCTGGGCGCAGTGGCTTACACCTGTAATCCCAGCACTTTGGGAGGCTGAGGTGGGTGGATCACAAGGTCAGGAGTTTGAGACCAGCCTGGCCAATATGGTGAAACCCCGTCTCTACTAAAAATACAGAAATTAGTTGGGTATGGTGGTACACACCTGCAGTCCCAGCTGCTCTGGAGGCTGAGGCAGAAGAACCGCTCGAACCAGGGAGGTAGAGGTGGAGGTGGAGGTGAGCCAAGATTGTGACACTGTACTCCAGCCTGGGTGACAGAGGGAGACTCTCAAAAAAAAAAAGAATGTTAGTATTAATTTTTCCCAAATCAGTCAACTGTGAACTGATTTGGAAAAAGAAAAAAGTTCTCATATGCTACCACTGTGCTAAATGGCAAGGAGGTAAGGAGGACTGGGAGTGAAGAGAGAAGAGATCTGGCGAGAGAACAGGTTCGTTTCTTTAGGAAATGTTTGCATAATTGCATAGAAAGTTACACACTACGGTTTAAAAGTAATTTCTGTCACTTCTCAAAGTTTGATTTTAGAGCCCATAGTTTTTGTGGTTGTTCTGAGTCTTTTTCATGGGGAGGCAAGGAAAACTGCCTGATCACTAGTGGTAATCATGCCTAACAGCCAAAAATAACTGCAAGGAAACACCTTAGACATGAGTATCTATGTGTGATCATGCAATAAACAAACCTCTATTAGCTGTAGAAGATACAAACTACACATCTTCAACAAAACAAAAAATTATGAAATCAATACTAATATTGTTGCTTCAAGTTATGGTTAACTATCTAATTCTAGAAAAGGGGAAGCAAATTTTTCCTTACCTTTTGACATTCTACATTTCAAAGCAGTGTATGAAGAGAATATTGGATGGAGAATCCAGATCCGTATTCTACACCAGCATTGTCCAAAAGAAATATTAGGTTGGGGCAAAAGTAATTGTGGTTTTGCTTTGAAAAGTAATGGTGCAAAAACACTTTTGCACCAACCTAACAGAATTCGAGTCCTGTATGTTTTTTGTTTTATTTTCTTTTGTTTTGTTTGAGACAAAGTTTTGCTGTTGTTGCCCAGGTTGGAGTGCATGGCGTGATCTCAGCTCAATGCAACCCCTGCCTCCCAGGTTTGAGTGATTCTCCTGCCTTAGCCTCCCAAGTAGCTGGGATTACAGACCCGTGCCACCATGCTCGGCTAATTTTTGTTTTTTTAGTAGAGATGGGGTTTCACCATGTTGGCCAGTCTGGTCTCAAACTCTTGACCCCAGGTGGTCCTCCTACCTTGGCCTCCCAAAGTGCTGGTATTACAGACCTAAGGCATCATGCTCAGCCACTATATGTCATTTTAAATATTCTAGTAGCCACACTAAAATGAATGAAGAGCAACAGGTTAATTTGAGCTCAGCATGTCAAAATACTATCATTTCAACATATAATCAATATGGAAATTACTAAGATATTTTACATTTTCTCATACATGGAGTAAAAGATTCTTCAAAGTGCAACGTATATTTTACACTTACATCACATCTCAGTTAGGAGAGGTGCATACCTGTGTGTGTCTGGTGGCTACTGAGCACTACACCCTGATCCTTTGGGAGCTAGTGATGCGACCTTGGATTTAACCAAGGTCCTCAGTTGTTCCTCAATTCTCTCACCTTTAAATTGAGAGGGAGAAATAATCATCCAAAGTTCTTTCTACTTTATATTCTATTGTGTCCATAATTTCCATAACAGTGGGAAGATATCCGCTGTTATACATCTCCCCACCCAGTTCCAAATGTAATTCATGATCTTTATTAATAGCATGCTACTTTTTATATAAAATGAGCCAGGCGCGGCGGCTCACGCCTGTAATCCCAGCACTTCAGGAGGCTGAGACGGGCGGATCACAAAGTCAGGATTCAAGACCAGCCTGGCCAATATGGTGAAACCCCATCTCTACTAAAAATTCAAAAAAAATTAGCCAGGCGTGGTGGTGCACACCTGTGATCCTAGCTACTTGAGAGGCTGAGTCAGGAGAATTGCTTGAACACAGGCAGCAGAGGTTGTGGTGACCCGAGATCATGCCACTGCACTCCAGCCTGGGCGACAGAGCGAGACTCCATCTCAAAACAAAAAAAGAAAAAGAAAATGAATACATGCCTATTGAAAAAATTTTGGCCAGCGCGGTGGCTTACGCCTGTAATCCCAGCACTTTGAGAGGCCGAGGCAGGCAAATCATCAGGTCAAGAGATCGAGACCATCCTGGCCAACATAGAGAAACCCTGCCTCTACTAAAAATACAAAAATTAGCTGGGCATGGTGGCGCAAGCCTGTAGTCCCAGCTACTTTGGAGACTGAGGCAGGAGAACTGCTTGAACGGGGAGGCAGAAGTTGTAGTAAGTTGAGATTGTGCCACTGCACTCCAGCCTGGAGACAGAGCAAGACTCTGTGTCAAAAAAAAAAAAAAAAAAATTGAAAAACACCCAAAAAAGTATAAAAAACAAGATAAAATAATCCATAATCTGCCCAAATGTTTCTACTGTTACTATGTTGATTAATTAAGCCAGGCATGGTGGCTCCAGCTGTAGTACCAGCTACTCTGGAGACTGAGGCAGGAGGGTTGCTTAAGCCCAGGAGTTTGAGCCCAGCCTGGGCAACATAGCAAGACTCTATCTCTAAAAAGAAAAACAGAGGGAAAAAAATCTAACTGTGTTGATGAATTTCCTTTCTGATTTTTTTAAACTCAATAAACAGCTGAAACTTTGGGGAGAAATTAATGTATTGCTATCCTCTCCCTTACATATGTTAGGGATTTAAAAATAATTCAGTTTTCAAGAAGACACATCTCCCTTGTTTATACTTTTAACATGAAAAGAATCCAAATAATTTGCTTTCAAAATCAGTTCATTAGAGCAGTCTTTCTGTCTTTTATCCCTCACTTAATTTCTGTAGACTTTTGTTTATTTCCATGATGTATTATCTTGGGAGTCTTTGGTTTCTGTCCATTTTCTCTCCTCTCCCCACACCTGTATTCAAGGTCACCTGTTTCTACACACCCGTTTGGGGGCTCCAGAAACATATTACTGCTGCTGGTCAAGTCACAGAAGCAGTCCTCTCCCAGAGAGACAATTTCCTTGGCAGTGCCAGAGTCTCTTGTTAGGATAAAAATAACCAGGCAGTCTCCAGCTCAGCTTGGCTATTAAGGGTTGCGATTATTTTGGATCAGCACCCCAGGGCAATGGTAAAATTTACTCTAAATTGCTTCCGCCAACCTTTTTGAAGGCTCTTTTCTAACCCAGCAATTAGTCAAAATGAAGACACTAAAATAACTTTTGAATACTTAGTGTATTTATCTGTGGGAGTTGTTTGGATTTTAGAGAGGGATGACAGAGGAAGACAGGGCTTTATCCCCCTTTAAAAGTCTCCCTTGCATTTCCTTTCCTTGTTCTTCATTTCTGATTCCTTTTTATCGTTCAGAACCAGGGCTGGGTTTTCTACGTATATGTGTGGTATGTGTTTTTAAGCACACAGCTGGAAGAGGAGAGGAAATGGAATTAAAGGTGAAATGGTAACCACCCCGGCATCAGGGCACAGGGCCAATAGGCACTAGATCTCCTTCCGTCCGAAACATGGGCCACCTGACCGGTGAGCCAGTGCCACCACCGTAGCCCATCGGGACACGCCCACTCTTTGATATGCTAATCAGTAGCTGTGGGTTGGTTGGAGCCGGCAGGAAAGCAGAGGCTTTCAGAGGGCTGACTCGTTACAAAGCTGCAAACTTCAAAGCCCAGTTTAAAAAGTCCTGTTCTCTTACAGCAGAGTAAGTTTGCTTTTTACCATGCCGAAGAGAAAATCCCAACAAATGAGAGTGGAATCTTAAAGAATGAAGCAGGCCCAACTCAGAAATAAGGAACCAATCAATGCTATCAATATGGCTTCTAACTGTCCTTAGGATTTTAAACATTTCCAGATGATTGCATGCATCTAATTAGGGTCCCTGGCATCCCTCGCCTCTTTCAGGCCCCACTGGAAGGGAGAACAGGAGGTTCCAAGCATAGAGTCGGAGATTCAGACTTACTGACAGGTAACACTCTACCCTGAACAACACTGAGGTGGTTTCTAGCAGAAAGAAAGGCCAGCAGAGGGTAAGACTGAACGTGATGCAATTCTCACGTTTTAGCAGCACATAGATAATTTGCAAAATTCTCTTACTTTTTTTGACTCAGGACAAAAATTGTGGTACCTCACCAGGGTTGGCCCTTTTTGTAATGTGGGCCAGGCACAGTGACTCACCCCTGTAATCCCAGCACACTGGGAGGCCATGGTGGGTGGATCACTGAGGTCAGGAGTTCCAGACCAGCCTGGCCAACATGGTGAAAACCCATCTCTACAAAAAATACAAAAATTAGCCAGGCATAGTGGCAGGCATCTGTAATCCCAGCTGCTCAGGAGGCTGAGGCACAAGAATCACTTGAACCCGGGAGGCAGAGGTTGCAGTGAGCTGAGATCCAGCCACTGCACTCCAGCCTGGGCAATAAGAGCAAAACGCCATCTTAAAACAAAGTTTGCAACATGTCTGCTGTCCCCTACTTTTCTTTTCTTTTTTTTTTTTTTTTTGAGAGAGGGTCTCCCTCTGTCACCCAGGCTGGAGTGCAGTCGCACGATTTCGGCTGACTGCAACCGCCAACTCCTGGGCTCAAGCAAGTCTTCTACCTCAGCCTCCTAAGTAGCCGGGACTACAGGTGCACAACACCATGTCCAGCTAGTTTTTTTTGTAGAGACAGGGCCTCAGCATGTTGCCCAGACTCTTCTTGCACTCAAAGACTCAAGCCAACCATCCGTTTCGGCCTCCCAAAGTGTTGAGACTACAGGCGTGAGCCACTGCGCCTGGCATGCCCCATATTTTCTGATTTTTGTAATATGCCAATCCAGGTTATGACCCCAATATATCACTCACTTAACCTACACTTCTGCTGTTTCTTTTTTCTTTTCTTTTTTTTTTTTTGAGACAGAGTCTCACTCTGTCGCCCAGGCTGGAGTGCAGTGACACAACTCGGCTCAGTGCAACCTCCGCCTCCTGTGTTCAAGTGATTCTCCTGCCTCAGCGTCCTGAGTAGCTGAGATTACAGGCACAAGCCATCATGCCCAGCTATTTTGTATTTGTAGTAGAGACAGGGTTTCACCATGTTGATCAGGCTGGCCCTAAACTCCTGACCTCGTGGTCTGCCCACCTCGGCCTCCCAAAGTGCTGGGATTACAGGCATGAGCCACTGTGCCTGGCCCACTTCTGCTGTTTCTTAAACTTCATCTCTTTGGCTCTTAAAGACTATTTTGGTCTTTGCCTTAGTCTGCTCAGGCTGCCATAACAAAATACCACAGCCTGGGTGACTAGACAACAAAAATGCATTTTCTCACCGTCTTGGAAACCGGGAGTCTGAGATCAAGGTGGTAGCAGGGTCGGTGTGTGTGGCTCTCCCCTTGGGTTGTAGGGGCCCACCCTCTTGCTGTGTGAACTATACGACCTCTTGTGAGCCAGAGAGAGAGAACAAGACCTCTGGTCTCTTGGTCTCGCCTTCTCTTCTTCTTTTTGAGACGGACTTTTGCTCTTGTTGCCCAGGCTGGAGTGCAATGACGCGATCTCAACTCAGTGCAACCTCTGCCTCCCGGGTTCAAGCAATTCTCCTGCCTCAGCCTCCCAAGTAGCTGGGGTTACAGGCACACAACACCACGCCCAGCTAATTTTTTGTATTTTTAGTAGAGATGGGGTTTCACTGTGTTAGCCTGGATGTTCTCGATCTCCTGACCTCTTGATCCGCCACCTCAGTCACAAAGTGCTGGGATTACAGGTGTGAGCCACCATGCCTGGCCCCTCCTCTTCTTAGAAGGACACCACTCCTGCTAGATTCCAGCCTTGTGACCTCATTTAACCTTAATTACCTCCTTATAGGCCCTGTCTCCAAATACAATCACACTGGAGGTCAGAGGTTGAAGGAGATAAGAACATGTCACCCCACGATATGCCACACTGGCACATGGTGACAGAATCCACAGATGCAGAAAGAAGCCCTCTCAGAGCTTCCCTTACCAAACTAAAAGCAGCAACTTCTAGGAAATAAGGCTGCCATAAATCCCCTCCAGGTCATATCCACTCCCAGAAGGGAGAACAGGAATAAGAGCTACCCCTAATCCCTTCTCCCGGGGAGTTTTATGATCCTAAAGGAGACGGAGAGATCACTCATACCTGTATAAACAAACATTATCACAAACTTTATCTCTCATTTGTTCTCCTAAAAACCCATTTGTCTTTCCTAAAGAAACCTATTTGTCCCCCACATAAAAGCTTTTGCTCTCCCTCCCTTTCCCCTACTAAGTTAGATGTATAAGCCTCTACCTTTAACCATTTACAGAACAGCTACTTCTTTTGTGAGCATATATATATATAAACCTTTTTTCTTCTGTTATATGTCTTCTGTCAGTTTAATTTGCAGACCCAGAGGAGCTGAACATAAGCAAGTAGAGAAAATTGCTTCTCCCAGGCCAGGCGCGGTGGCTCATACCTGTAATCCCAGCTCTTTGGGAGGCCGAGGCGGGCAGATCACGAGGTCAGGAGTTTGAGACCAGCCTGACCAACATGACGAACATGGTGAAACCCAGTCTGTACTAAAAATACAAAATTAGCAGGGCCTGGTGGTGCGAACTCGTAATCCCAGCTACTCGGGAGGCTGGAATTACAAAGCAAGACTCCATCTCAGAAAAAGAAAAGAAAAGAAAATTGTTTCTACCCTATAATCTTCAACCTGTGAATGGGGGCTGGGGCTGGGGGAGACTAGGACAGAATTCAGTTGATCGTAGTTTTCAAGTATCCTCAGTTAACCAAACCCCTTATACACAAACACCTTTGCAAAACAAACGTGGCAAGCTAGGGGCAGAGCTGTGTCCATGGAGAACAGGAAAGGAAGGGGGCAGGTGGGTGATGAACTACTGTGTGAACAACATGGTGGCATCCTCCCTCATAGTTTTACCCTGAGGCACCACTACCTCCCAGCATATCAGCTCTCTGGTTTCATCTTAAAAGAACTGTTTTAGGCCAGGCATAGTGGCTCCGACCGGCGGATACAAGGTCAGACTGGCCTAGCCTGGCCAATATGGTGAAACCCCGTCTCTATTAAAAATACAAAAATTAGCTGGGCATGGTTGTATGCGCCTGTAGTCCCAGCTACTTGGGAAGCTGAGGCACGAGAATTGCTTGAACCCAGGAGGAGGAGGTTGCAGTGAGCCAAGATCGAGCCACTGCACTCCAGGCAACAAAGTGAGACTCCATCTCAAAAAAAAAAATAACTGTCTTTTCCACTGGCTACTGGTCTTTGTGTTGACCTGTGTGAGTTAGGGGGTAGTGCAGAAGGTTGACAAAGGCAAAGGGTCACCATTGCGACAGGCACTCAAACCAGAGTGACTCCATGTTGAATAGGGGCTCAGACCTACTGAGCTGCATTCCCAGGAGTTTAGGCATTCTTTTCTTCTTCTTCTTTTTTTTTTGAGACAGAGTCTCACTCTGTCACCAGGCTAGAGTACAATGACACAATCTTGGCTCACTGCAACCTGTACCTTCCGGGTTCAAGCGATTCTCATGCCTCAGCCTCCTGAGTAGCTTGGATTACAGGCATGTGCCACCACACCTGGCTAATTTTTATATTTTTAGTAGAGACAAGGTTTCACCATGATAGTCAGGCTGGTCTCCAACTCCTGACCTCAGGTGATCTGCCCACCTCAGCCTCCCAAGGTGCTGGGATTACAGGCATGAGCCATTGGGTCCAGCCAAAGTTAGGCATTCTTAGTCACAGGATGAGATAGGAGGTCAGCACAAGATATAGATTATAAAGACCTTGCTAATAAAACAGGTCATGGTAAACCAGCCAAAACCTGCCTGTTAGAAACAGATGTTCAGTGCCGCAAAGAAAAGTCAGCACTGAGATAAAGGAGCTTTCAGCAACACAATTTTCACTTCCTGGACTGCAGGAAGGGTACCCTCGCTAGCCATTGTGCCACAAGAGTAGAATGAATAAAGGAAAACACACAAATTTATCTCTTAGGCATTTGGGGTCATCCTTACTGCTGTGTCTGATCTGCGTTGGCTGGAGCAAGACCTCACAATCTAAACTAAAACCTGATTGGCTAACAACTTAAAACTTTTCTAAACAGGTGAACGCAATGGCGAGCCGGGACATGCCTGTGAGCACGTCTAGCACAGATATCTTGGTTAAAGTACAAGGACATAGAATATACTACGTGCCTGTAACTATGGCATGTCTAACAGCTACATAGGATAGGGCTTAACAAAGTTATTAGCACACTTATTCTTTAACAAGAAAGGAAACTTTAAAAAGGAACTTTTCTACTTCCCACACTGCCCAAACCAAGAAGGCAACGAAAGTGACCTCTGGTCATCCTCACTGCTCATTATACGCTTATTATAAGGTATTAGCATGCTAAAAGACACTCCCACCAGCGCCATGACAGTTTACAAATGCCATGGTAACATCAGGAAGTTATCCTACATGGGCTACAAAGGGGAGGAACCATCAGCTCCAACAGTTGCCCACCACTTTCCTGGAAACCACATGAATAATCCACCCCTTGTTTAGCATATAATCAAGAAATAACTGGAAGCGCACTCAGTTGAGCAGCCCATGCCACTGCTCCGCCAGTGGAGTAGCCATGTTTTGTTTTGTTTTGTTTTGAGACAAAGGAGTTTCGCTCAGGATCCCTCTCCAGTAACACTGTGGCTTGAATGTAACCTTGCATTTCACCTGTGTTCTTCCTAGGTTTCCATCCATCTGGAGGGCTGGGAGGCAGCCCAGCAAGTGAGTTGCAGGAGAGTTTGCAGAGGCCTCTGGGAGAGAACTAATCCTAAGAGAGAACTTCATCTTAGGGCAAAACCTCATGGTCCCCTACTTGCAGATAACCCTTGGACCTAATTTGCAAGGACTCTAAGTTACAAGCAGAAAAGGCAGAGTGAAAAACCAAAAGGCCTGTTTACTACATCTCTGAGAGACTTTGAGACCCCTTTTCTGGAGGAGAGTATCATAAAGGTAGGAGAATGGCCTGGCGTGGTGGCTCACGCCTGTAATGCCAGCACTTTAGGAGGCCGAGGCACATGAATCAGAGCATCAGAGTTCAAGACCAGACTGGTCAACATGGTGAAACCTCGTCTCTACTCAAAATATATTTTAAAAAATTAGCCAGGCGTGGTGGCAGGTGCCTGTAATCCCAGTTACTCGGGAGGCTGAGGCAGGAGACTCACTTGAACCTGGGAGGTGAAGGTTGCATGAGCCAAGATGGTGCCGTTGCACTCCGGCTGGGCAACAAGAGTAAAACTCCATCTCAAAAAAAATAAAAAAAGAATAAAGGCAGGAGAAGTTACTCTATCCATTTCACCACCCACTCCCGTGTGCCTGCCACACACACACACACACACACACACACTCACACACTCCTTTGCAAGCAGTTCAAGACAGCTTTGCCCTCCAGGGACCCAGCTGCTCCAGAGGTACTGGTGCCTGCAATTCCAGCGACTTCGTCTCCACCTGGCACTGCACAAGATGGTGACATTGCCAGCGACCGAAAATATCTCCTGCCCCCTCAGGGGACTGACACAGCTGACAAAAAAAAAAGGCCGTATACAACAAGATTAACTACATTAAAAAATATACATGAGAAAAAATACTAGAAGGAAATACTGCAAATGGTTTTCTTCCCTATACAGAATTAGCAGCCTAAATCATTGTCTCCTTTGAGAGTTACATAAATTTCACTTGGACCCCGGCTCCCACCTCTAGAACGAAGTCTAAGATACTCCCCAAAGCCGCCTTGAATTAGAGGGCTAGGGCTTCTCGATCTGAGGCTCTCATTTCCCATCCCCGGCTCCACCTTCAGTCCCATGGACACCTCCCCTCCCTCTGCCGTTCTTTTTCCCTGCACTTTCCCCATTTCTTAGGACACCATTTACACAGGACTTTGTGTGTCACAGGATTCGCAGAAGTGTGGGGCTTGGCATCGGAGGGCAGAGACAGGTGCCCATTTTATCACAGTACTTGAAATTCCTCCAGCCACCCCACCTTGGTCCCCTTCTCGCCCGCCCACATCTGCATAGCCCTAGGCCGCCACCTGTCACCCAGCAGCCAGCCCTCCCTCTCCCTCACACCCCTCTGTTTCCTCGCCTCCCTCCGCTTCCTCCAGCACCGCCCACAAATTCCTCTTCATTCCTAAGGCGGAGTATTTCAGGGCCTCTATCCACCAGGCGAAGGGCCTCCCCCTTGCATTTCACCAGAGAAGCAGCCAGTCAAGGTATTTTACCCAACAAAAGGCTACTTACTCCAGAGAGGAATTCTGCCACTCCCTGAGGGGAAGCAGCTGCTGTGGTTTAAAAATAGTATTTTTACCTCTATTACAAGGATTTTTCAAACTTGCCCCACAAGCATGCATTAATTTCAAAGAAATGTGAAAAGTTTACATAACTGGAGGCCAGTGGGGTAATTTTTACCCACAGGGGACATTTGGCAATGTCTGGAGATATTTTTGATTGTCACAGCTGGGGGTGGAAGGCAGCTACAGGTGGAAAGTGGAGGCCACGAATGCCACTGAACATTCTACAATGAACAGAATAGCCCCCCTGCTACAAAGAGTGATGGGGCCCAGAACATTAATACTGCAGAGGTAGAGAAACCCTGCATTTAAAAAGAGTAACATAGTCACTCTCTCTTCTTCTGCCTAAAGTAGAACCAATTAAAGACCGGGCGTGGTGGTTCACGCCTGTAATCCAAGCACTTTGGAGGCCAAGGCGTGTGGATCACCTGAGGTCGGGAGTTCAAGACCAGCCTGACCAACATGGTGAAACCCCATCTTTAAAAAAAAAAAAAA
>PVKV010029274.1:0-23857 GCA_004027835.1 Alouatta palliata | reverse complement strand
TACTGACCTCAGGTTATCTGCCTTTCTTAGCCTCCCAAAGTGCTAGGATTGCAGGCATGAGCCACCATGCCCAGCCCCCTGCTTTCTTTTCTAAGTAACATTTTTGAGCCTTGTCTCAAATAAGAAATTTTTTGGAAGAACATATGATTAAATCACTTATGCATTCCATGATGTTTTGACAAATTTACCTTTTTTTTTTAACACATATTTTCTTAATATTGCAGTAGACCTATAAGTAACAATGCTGGGCTTCTGTGTTGTTTTCTATTGTTTTTCCCCCAGGTTCTCCTCAAAATCTAAGTCTATGGACAAATCAGATGAAGAACTCCAGTTTCCCAAAGAATTGATGGAGGACTGGAGCACCATGGAGGTGTGTGTGGACTGCAAGAAGTTCATTTCGGAAATCATCAGTTCAAGCCGGTGCAGTCTGGTGTTGGCCAACAAAAGGGCCGGATTGAAAAGGAAAACGCAGTCTTTCTACATGTCCTCGCCAGGCCCCTCGGAGTACTGCCCTTCGGAGAGGACGATCAGTGAGATCTGAGCCTCGTGCCTTTCAGCTGCTTTTGTGCTCAGAGTCAGTGTCCGTGTGCAAGAACACTGAGCCGGGCTGGCTCTCTTTTCTGTGGTTTTATTTAATACGCTTGAATTTGCATTAGATCAGATTTTTGCTGCATCACATTATTCCACAGACTGAAAGCCGTGTTCATATCGATTGATGATGCGTGACAGGTCCACAAATTGCTTGTTTGCACTGAGAGAGGAGAACAGTTTGAAACTTGCTTTTGTGTGTGTGTGTGGCTTTGGAAGCCAGTAACTTCTTCCTTAGTTCAGTTCTTTACTATTCCTCGAATAATCTCCTGACTAAGGCAAAAAAAAAAAAGCTTCTCCTGTGAGAACCAGTCTAACAGAGATGCCAACGTCAGCACAGCCCTAAGCAGTAAGTCATATTGGCATTTCCGTGTGACTGTGTTTCTATCCCGTGTACAGAGAGATCCAGAGCCCTACACACCAGGACCTGGGGGCTCACAGCACAGAACTTAGAAGCACCTGCTGACACTCTGCAACCGATTTTTAAATTATTGTTGCTTGGAGATAAAAATTACATAAGGGACTTTATGTCTGCATTCTAGTGCAAAACATCTGAAGAGCTGTGCACCCACAAGGGTGACTATTTCCCCTGAGTGACCGTGTTGTCCCAGTGCCCTGAATCAGTGTCTCCTGAGTGGGTGACAGGTCTTCATTTCCCATCTTGAATGTATTATGGTTACTAATAGTTTATAATGGCGGTCTAAGAATTAAAGTTTTATGGGAGTTTCAGGACAAAGGAAGGCTAAAAGTTTGTCAGGAGGTTGAGCGCATTGTGGTTACCTATGAGAAGGGTTGCGACAGCGTAGAGTGGCAGCTCTTGGCCACGCTGTAGAAATGAGCTGGAGCTCATGTGTTTTCAACTGCATTTTTCATAACTTTATAATACATCCATCTCGACTGAATTAAGCCACAATTTGGTACGTAGGGCCTCAAACTGAAATTTATTTTTATAAATGATTTTTAAAAGAAAAAATATCTACTTCTTTTAACATTAGAAGAAAATTAACCTGCTGACAGGCAATATTTTTTGGGTGCTTTCTGCAGTAGTTTTCCTTGTAAATGACTTGAGTGAGTAGGTTGGGTTTCTGATGAAAGTACCCTGGAGGGCAGTACTGTAGGCCTCAAATGTCTCAGTGTGTCTGGCCCATACTTTGGGCTATACGGTATTTTGGTATGCTTACAAATGACCAGCCAATTAAATTGCCATTAGTGTTCGGAAAATCTGTTAATACATATGCACAATAATTTCCTGAAAGCCATAGGACCTGTCTGTAGTCAGCTCCATGATAGCACCGTTTCATGAGAGGCATGGCGGATGCATTTCATACCACATCAAAATACGGTAATATTTCTATACTAAATTAACAGTAATACCTCAACACTGCTCCAGTAGTAGTTTCTAATGGATTGAAATTTACAGTTTAGTAAATGGCTTAAAATTACGTATGAAATAAACTTTACCAATTGACTGAAATAATGCATGTTAACAGTTCGTCTGTATTTGCATGTAAAAGTGGGCCACCAGAGGACACTTATTGATTACTTAAGTGTTTAAATTATTTTAAAGACCTTTAAAGAGCTTTAAGAATTGTACTGGGTGAATCTCATTTATAAAACTTCCTAACAGACTATCTGAACTCTGTACTCCAGACAGTTAGGCGGGAGTATAAATCTACCCTCTTGATGACCCCAGGCTTGAGTTTTTAAAATGACTACCCGGAAGGGCACAAGGGGGAGGAAAAGGTGTTTGTATATGTATATAAATATGCACCTAGGAGAATGTGCTTTTTAAAATAATGACTACTGTTTTTATTAAAGAATAAGAAACTGCACCCCCAAAATAAGACTTTCATTCACATTCACAAAGCAAACATCTAGTAAATCTATTTCACTTCAATTTATGATACTGTATTGGATGATTTGGGCATTACGAACACATCTTATCACAGCATAGAACATACATTCTTCAATGGCATTAACAGAGTTTGCCAAGTGCATTAAAGAAGTCACGTGGAAGGTGTGTTCACAAGAAACAATCTGCAGAAAGTGTGTAAGAAAGGGCACATGGCACAGTTAAAGTTGTAGACATCAAATTACTGTCATTTTTTGTTGCCAAAACAAAGTCTTGCATTTAACCCCCCTTTATACCGCCTCCCTCAGCACTTCTAGATAATTTCCATAGAGTAATTCACTAAGAGCTTGTGGAGCTTGGTTTTAAAATCCTTAGCCTACTCTGATTGAGGCATAGCTTCCTGTTTTTCCTTCCTGTCCTGGTTTCTTGTTCAGCTTTTACTTCTAATCCAACAACAACAAAAAATATCTGGCTGGTCTCAGCTCGAGTCTGATGTGTCTTAGCGCATGTGTGCGTATCTGAACCGTCATTCCTACTCTCATCTCAGCTCCCTCCAGGCCTGAGCACTGGTTCCTTTTGTCTCATACATCATGGAAACCTGTGCTTCCCTCTCGGTGGCTTAACTCTCTGTCAGTGTTGGAGTACATAAGAATGCTTGTAAATACTGTAATATATTTATTAATATTTGAAAGGAATTCATTCAGTGAACAGTGGGAATTAACTCTCCCAAGGCAAGTGAAAATTAAATGATTGATATGTACATTAATTTAACAGTCTTACTGGACTTTAATTCTTAAGTATTTCGAATTAAATCAGAAGGTGGTCATGTAGGAGATTTAAAATGATCTTATGTTTAAAGAGATTCTGTTACTAGCACCATGAACTTGTACTATGAAATTTTTAAGCCTTTTATTCTTCTAACTATATTAATATAGGACTGGATTTTAGGTGTTGCATAGGAAACACAAAAGTTTTAAATTATGTTGCTGTTTGCTAAGCAAAATAGCAGAAAATTTTGTACATGCAAAATTGTTGAAGGACCACAGAGAAATGTGTACTACTGATGGGGCTTTTACTTGGCTTCCTGCATGTGTAAGAGTCGAGGTATTGCTGGTATTCAGGGTGACATGATGATACTAAATGTTTTCCATTAAAGTCTCCTATTTTAAAATTTATCTAGGGAAAAATAAAATGGCTTTCCATCATACCTTCTGTGTTGAGTTCCTGTCATAAAACGGTGAAGTCTTTTGGTAACTAGCTGTCAGAAATCATCTCCGTTGGGAAGGCAGAGTGCTTTTATCATCAGCAGCCTGATCTTTGAAGAAATACAGTCTAGGCCGGGCACGGTGGCTCACACCTGTAATCCCAGTACTTTGAGAGGCAGGTGGATCACATGAGGTCAGGAGTTCAAGTGATTTTCATGCCTCAGCCTCTCCAGTATCTGGGATTACAGGCGCACACCATGCCCAGCTAATTTTTGTATTTTTGTACATGGTGGCCAACATAGTGAAGTCCCATCTCTACTAAAAATACAAAAATTAGCCAGGCGTGGCGGTGTGCACCTGTAATCCCAGCTACTGGGAGGCTGAGGCATGAGAATTGCTGGAACCCAGCAGATGGAGATTTCAGTGAGCTGAGATCATGCCACTAGAGTCTAGCCTGGGCAACAGAGCAAGACTCCATGTCAAAAAAAAAAAAATGCAGTCTACAAGGACCGCCCTGGAAAAATTAACATGTTACCACCATAAGTGACTCTGCTGTGTTATCAAGCAGCCATGAGTAGGAGAGTAAAATTATATAAAGAGTATATAGCATTTTATGATGTCATATATATGGAGACAAATCCTATGGGAGATGGATGACGCTTTATTTCACAGCTTCACGGAGGCATAACTGATAAAGCAGAAAAGCCCACACAGCTCAATAAGCAATCCGATATTGGCATTCCCATGTGACCCTGTTTCTGTCCTGTGTACAGAGACATCCAGAGCCCTATGTGCCAGAACCTGGGGGCTCACCGCACAGAACCTAGAAGCATCTGCTGACACTCTCCAACTGATTTTTAAATTATTGTTGCTTGGGGATAGAAATTACATAAGGGACTCTATGCCTGAGTCCTAGTGCAAAACATCTGAAGAGCTGTGCGCCCACAAGGGTGACTACTGCCCCAGCCATGCACAGGCATGTCTCACCCCATGACGTGTGGCTTGTGGCGCTTCACAGGTGCTGAGTTTTTACAGTTTGTGGCAGCCCTGCAGCAGGCAAGTCAATCAGCTGCGTTTTTCCAACAGTTTGTGCACACTTTGTGTCTCAGTTTCACATTTTGGTAACTCTCCCAACATTTCAAGCTTTTTCATTATTACTGTATCTTTTATGGTGATCTGTTATCTTTGATGCTACTACTGTAATTGCTTTGGGGTGCCATGAACCATGCCCATATAAGATGGCAAACTTAATGGATAAATATGTGTGTTCTGACCATTCCCCTGTCTCTCTGCCTCTCCTTGGACTCCCCATTCCCTGAGATACAACAATATGAAAATGAGGCCAATAACCCCGCAGTACAGTGGCTTCTAAGTGTTAAGCGAAAGAAAGAGTCTAAAGTCTCTCACTTTAAATCAAAAGCTAGAAATGATTACACTTAGTGAAGCAGGCATTCAAAAGCTGAGGTAAGCCCAAGCTAGACCTTTTGCACCAAACAGCCAAGCTGTGAATGCAAAGAAAAATTTATTGAAGGAAATTATAAGTGCTACTCCAGTGAACACTAATGATAAGAAAGCAAGCTGTGTGGTGCATGCCTATAGTCCTAGCTCCTCAGGAGGCTAAGGCAGGAGGATCGCTTGAGCCCTGGAGTTTGAGGCTGCAGTGAGCTATGATCACGCCACTACATTCTGTTCTGGGTGACAGAGCGAGACTCCATCTTTAAAAAAAGAAAAAAAGCCTTATTTCCTGATACGGATAATGTTTGAGCGGTCTGGATAAAGCTCAAACCAGCCACATTTCTTTAAGCCAAACCTAATCCAGAGCAAGGCTCTAACTCACTTCAGTTCTTCGAAGGCTGAGAGAGGTAAGGAGGCTGCAGAAGAAAAAGTGAAAGCTAGCAGAGGTTGGTTCATGAAGTTTAAGGAAGGAAGCCATCTCTATAACAAAAGTGCAAGGTAAAGCAGCAAGTGCTGATGTAGAAGCTGCAGCAAATTCTCCGGAAGATCTAGCTGTGATCTTGAAGGTGGCTACACTACACATTTGCAGTGCAGATGAAACAGAAGATGCAATGTAGGACTTTCATAGCTAGAGAACAGCCAATGCCTGGCTTCCTAACAAAGACTGACGCTCTTGTTAGGGACTAATGCAGCTGATGACCTTAAGTTGAAGCCAGTGCTCACTTACCTTTCGGAAAATCCTAGAGACCTCAAGAATGAAGCTAAATCTACTCTGCCTTGTACCCTGTCAATGACTAACAAAGCCTCGGCAGATGACAGCAGATCTGTTTACAGCAAGGTTTACTGAATGTTTTAAGCCTAATATTGAGACCTACTGCTCAAAAAAAAAGATTTCTTTCAAAATATTACTGCTCATTGACAGTGCACCTGGTCACCCAAGAGCTCTGTTGGAGATGCACGAGGATGTTTTCATCCAAGATGTACAGTTGTTTTCATGCCTGCTAACATCATTCTGTAGCCCATGGATCAAGGAATAATTTTTACTTTTATTTAACAAATATACTTCATAAGGCTTTAGCTGTCATAGGTAGTGAGTCCTCTTATGGATCTGGGCAAAGCACACTGAAAACCCTCAGGAAAGGATTCACCATTCTAGATGCCATTAAAAACATTGGTGATTCATGAAAGGAGGTCAAAATTCCAACATTCATCGATTACTTTGAAAGATCCAAGACTTCAGTAAAGGAAGTACACTTTGAAGCGTCCAAGACTTCAGTAGAGGAAGTAACTGCAGATGGGGTGGAAATAGCAAGAGAACTAGAATTAGACATGGAGCCTGAGGATGTGACTGAACTACTGCAGTCTCATGAGAAAATGTAAATAATTAGGTGTTGGTTCTTATGAATGAGCAATGTGGTTTTTTTTGTTTGTTTGTTTTGTGTGTGTGTGTGTGTGTGTTTTTTGTTTGTTTGTTTTTGTTTGTTTTTGTTTTTTTTTTTTGAGATGGAGTTTCGCTCTTGTTGCCCAGGTTGGAGTGCAATGGTGTGATCTCAGCTCACTGCAGCCTCTGCCTCCTGGGTTCAAGCAATTCTCCTGCCACAGCCTCTTGAGTAGCTGGGATTACAGGCATGCACCACCCCGCCCAGCTAATTTTGTATTTTTAGTAAAGACGTTGGTCTCTACCATGTTGGTCAGGCTGGTCTCAAACTCCCGACTTCAGGTGATCCGACCACCTCTGCCTCCCAAAGTGTTGGGATTACAGGCATGAGCCACTGCGCCTGGCTGCAATGTGTTTTTTTAAGAGGAAATCTACCAGTGGAGATGTTGTGAACATTGTTGAAATGATAAAAGATTTAGAGTAGTGCATACTTGGTTGATAAAGCAGCGGCAGGGTTTGAGAGGATTGATGCAAATTTTGAAAGTAATTCTGTGGGTAGCAGGCTTTCAAACACCAGTGCATGCTACAGAGAAATTTTTCCTGAAAGGAAAATGCAGTTGATGCAGCAAACTTCATTGTTTTGTAGAATATGTCCCTCAACAAATATATTCCTAAAATACGAGCAGAGGAGAGTTCTTGTGTTTTTATGTTAACTAAGAATGTACAGTTTACCTTCTGAATATCTTACACATTTCATGATGTTGAGTTTGATATTAATCCAGTTACATAAGCTGTTCCCTCAGTTGCCAGACATTTTTTAGGAGCCCCTTCCCCTGAAGTTCCACTGTGATATGTTTATGTCAAGACACTTGCGTTATGTGTCCAACTCATGTCCAGTGACTAAGTCCAGGTTACAATCTTTGACTTGTGCTTCGCGTATTCCAGATAGACACAGAATTTGGATACCATAAGTGGGAAAAGATTTGGGTAACACATATTTAACTTTTTTCTTCCCAGCTCCAATTGAGGAAAAGATGTACAGTTGTAAATCATAGTCTACAATATCATGAGGAAAACTACTTTTAGGAAAGGGCTTAATTGCACACATGACTTACTTAAAGACTCCTGGCCAGGCACGGTGGCTCGTGCCTATAATCCCAGCACTTTGGAGGCTTAGGCAAGTGAATCAGGAGTTTGAGACCAGCCTGGCCAACATGGTGAAACCCCATCTCTACTAAAAATACAAAAAATTAGCCTGACGTGGTGGCGGGCACCTGTAATCCCAGTTACTTAGGAGGCTGAGGCAGGAGACTCAGTTGAACCCGGGAGGCAGAGGTTCCAGCGAGCTGAGATTGTGCCACTGCACTCCAGCCTGGGCAACTAGAGAGAAACTCAAGTCTCAAAGACTCCCAATACCACTGCAGAATGTGCATGTGCTCACACCCCGACACAATGCACACACACGCACACACATTGATTATAATGCTAATAAAGGGTGTGGTGCTTCCCTCCTGTTAGCCAAAGGTGTGTAAATCCTCTCCCTTTGCCCAACCAAAAAAGTTTAACAGGTAAGACCTGCTTAATATAAAACTCTGGGCCAGGCACAGTGGCTCATGCCTGTAATCCAGCACTTTGGGAGGCCGAGGTGAGAGGACTGCTTGAGTTCAAGACCAGCCTGGACAACATGACAAAAACCCATGAATACAAAAATTAGCAGGGCATGGTGATGCACACCTGTAGTCCCAGCTACTCAGGAGGCTGAGGCAGGAGAATTGCTTGAACTTGGGAGATGGAGGTTGCAGTGAGCTGAGAAAGTTCAGATGCAGCTACGTGGAAGACTGAGTTTGCATTACTATTTCAGCTCATCCCCTTAACATACACACGGTGCCTAATAAGTTAGCCATTGCTGTGCAGGGCACTCTGCAGCTGTGCTCCTGATACTGATGGCTGCCTTGCAGCCTGTTCGATGGAAGCTAACAGCAAGTGCTCCAGAAATGACAGGAGAGCACTCCTGAAATGTGGGGCATCTGGAAGTTTATGTCCTCAGGGCTTGACAGCCAAAGAAGTATCAGCATGTTTGAAACAGCTCAGTGTTCAGATTTATGTTGCCACCAAGAGGGCCAGATACTGTGGGGTCCCTTGCTGGGAACGCTCTCGCAGCTGCTGCAATGAGGCAGGTTGTCTGTGAATTGAGGAGAGGGAGGCGTTCTTCCCCTTTTGTCCTGATGACCGAAAAAAAAAGTCTGTAGATCTTTTCTCAGCAATTCCTAGTTTTCAGGTATCTGGAACGGTTCTAACTAAACTGTGCTCTGGCACGTCAGCCACACAGCTACCTAACACTGGGACAGCTCCTGAGCATTTATGAACTTGTCTCTGATTTTAAAGCAAGAGTGTTAGACTAGATGGTCTCTAAGGTCACTTTCAACGAGGAGAGTCAGGATACTGTGTGAAACAACCAGTACTACACAGGCAACAAGATGCCTGAAGCCCGAGCCAACGTGACTCGAGAAACGTCATGTAATCCAGGCCAGCCCTTCACTAAAGTGTGAAATGACTGATACTTTCTAAGCATTATTTCTGTGTTGATGACAAACCTGATTATGAATACTACATGAAAGCAAGAAAAGTGCAAAATGTGCTGCGGATATTCAAAACGAGGCAAAGGCAAATTCCGTTTTACTAGTTGCTATAAAGAATCTGAGTCCATCTCTCAAAATTGAAAAGAAAAACCTCAGAGAGTTGACTATATTAAATTTGGACACAGCCCCTTACATTAGCTGTTTGGTGTTAGCAGCACCCTGTGTACCAGAAGTTCATCTCCGGATCTTGTTTGGAGGAAAAGACCTTTTCTGCCTTGGCCATAGCAGGCACCTGACGTTTTTGTTCCCACAGCGTAGTGTGCACTTCCTATTGGAGATAAAAGAGAAGCTGGTGACTGTTGGGTGCGTGCACAGAGCAGGCTCTTCTCGTCCACTTGGCATATGTGGCAAACACTAGTTGCACTAAAAGGAAACACAAGTAAAGACAGCTCTTGTTCTCCAGCTTGGTCAAGGAAAGTAAGAACCACTGCAGGTATCCCTGAGATATGCATCTCCCATGTTTATGCGTGAGCTCCCAGTGGGGAGACTCTTTGGCCCTCAGTGCCAAAGACTCCATCGCTGCCTGAACTCACTAAATTTGATCTCTATGGCTGGCTTTTATTTAGAGCTGATAAAACACACGGCCACCCTTTGGCAGGAGTTGCCCACAACCTCTCCCCTGACAGGCTGTCTCAGCTCTGTTTAAATGTGTCCAGGACATAGCAGACCTGATTCTCTACAAAGTTCCATCTTGGAATAGGTCAAAGAGTTGGGAGTCGTGCCCTCATGCCACTCCCTCCCATTGCTGACTCGCTGCTGCTGCCCCTGGGGCTCTGCAGAGCATGACTACTCCTCCTGCCAAGTGGCTCCCTCACGTCGCCTCTTCCTTCCCGCCGCTCCCTGCGGCACGTCCCACTACTTATGCCTTCTGCATTTTATTTTTTCCATTGCACCACCTCTCATTCTACTACATTGTTCCATGAACATAGGCATCTTTGTCAGATAGCTTCACTTGCCATATCCCCAGCTTCTGAAAATAATTGCTGGCATGTACAGATGCTTAATAATTGTGGTTGGAATGAATGAATGAATGAGCAGGCTTAATATGGATATGAGAATAACTGATAAATACAAAGATGGAACCATCAGGATGTCTTCAACTGATGTGGTATGTTAACTGTGCGCTTCAACGGATAATTGCAACATACAGCCCCGTGTCTTTTAAGTCAACAGATTACTGCAGCCCTAAAATAGCTCATTAGAATGAAGAAAGCCAGGTCGGCAGCTCATGCTGTGAGCATGGTTGACTTGTGCCAGTCTGGGCTTTCTACCTCCCACTTGAAAAACGCCACTCACCACACATTCCTCTTGGCTCTACCCACCACTAGAACATGAGTGGAGTGACCTGCACAGTCTGCCTCCCAACCTGGCTTTTCCCATTAACAAACTGGGAAGAACAGGGACCCTGGAGACTTGTCATCAAAGCTGCTTCCTGAATGCAAAGGGTGTATTTATTAGTTCAGAGTTTGTGCTCATTAATTTTTTACTACTTGCCTCTTTTCAGTGTGGTAGTTAACTCAAGAGTAATCATACAAGTTTTAATGTTGCGTGGCAAAGGAAAGAAACAGTAAAGAGACAACCTGCAGAATGGGAGAAAACATTTGCAGACTACACAACCAGCAGGGGACTAAGGTCCAGAGTTTACAAGGAACTCAACAATAACAGCAGAAAAGCCCCATAATAAGGTGGGCAAAGGATGGGAATAGACATTTTTCAAAAGAAGACATATAAATGGCTAAAAAGCATATTTTATATTTATTTTCTTTTATTGAGACAGGGTCTCACTCCCATCGCCCAGGCTGCAGTGCGGTGACACAATCACGGCTCACTGCAGCCTTGACTTCCTGGGCTCAGGTAATCCTCCCACTATACCTCCCAAGTAGCTGGAACCACAGAGGTGCACCACTATGCCAAGCTAATTTTTTTGTGTTCCTAGTAGAGATGGGGTTTTGTCACCTTGCCCAGGCTGGTCTCAACTCCTGGGCTCAAGGAATATCCTTCCCTTGACCTTCTGGAATGCTGGGATTATAGGTCCAAGCCACCACACCCAGCCCACCAAGCATGTTTTGTTTTATTTTATTTTATTTTATTTTATTTTATTTTATTCTATTTATTTATTTAGAGACCATCTCTCTCTGTGTCACCAGGCTGGAGTACAGTGGCACGATCTGGGGTCACTGCAGTCTCTGTCTCCTGGGTTCAAGCAGTCTCCTGCCTCAGCCTCCCGAGTAGCTGGGATTACAGGCATGTGCCTCCACACCCAGCTAATTACAAGCATATTTTAAAATGCTCAACATCAGCCAGGCATGGTGGCTCATGCCTGTAATCCCAGCACTTTGGGAGGCCAAGGCGGGCAGATCACGAGGTCAGGAGTTCGAGACCAGCCTGGCCAACAAGGCAAAACTCCGTCTCTACTAAAACTACAAAAAATAGCTGGGCATGGTGGCAGGTGCCTGTAATCCCAGCTACTTGAGAGGCTGAGACAGGAGAATCGTTTGAACACAGCAGGCGGAGGTTGCAGTGAGCAGAGATCGCACCACTGTACTCTAGCCTGGGTGACAAGGCAAGACTCGATCTCAAAACAATACAGTGTTCAACATCACCATCATCAGAGAAATGCACCTTAAAACCCCAGTGAGATACCATCTCATGCTAGTCAAAATGGCTATCATTGAAAAGTCAAAAAAATTATTGACAAGGATGTGGAGAAAAGGGAATGCTTACATACTGTTGGTTGGAATGCAAGTTAGTACAACTTCTGTGGAAAACAGTATGGCATTTTTTGGCTTCTTTTGTTTTTACTTTGTTGAGACAGGGTCTCACTGTCTTGCCCAGGCTGGAGTGCAGTGGTTTGATCATGGCTCACTGCAACCTTGAACTCCCGGGATCAGGTGATCCTTCCACTTCAGCCTCCTGAGTAGCTGGGACCACAGGAATACATCAGCATACTCAGCTAATTTTTGATCCAGCAATTCCACTTCTAGGTAACTACCCAAAGGAAAAGAAATCATCATATCAAAAAATACCTGCAATTTTGTTTACTGCAGCACTATTTACAATGGCAGAGACATAACCTGAATGTATATCAGTGGACTTGTGGCTAAAGAACACATGCCCGATGGAAGACTCCGAGGGTGGGAGAAAGGTGAGGCGTGAGAAATAATGTGTAATGTACACTATTGGGGTGATGGCTACACTAAAAGCCTAGACTCCGCTACTATGCGATAGATCCATGTATCAAAACTGCATTTGGTCAGGCACGGTGACTGATGCCTGTAATACCAGCCCTTTGGGAGGCCAAGGGCAGGCAGATCATCTGAGGTCAGGAGTTCGAGACCAGCCTGGCCAACATCCGAAACTCCATCTCTACTAAAAATATAAAAATTAGCCAGGCATGGTGGCACACACCTGTAATCCCAGCTACTTGGGAGGCTGAGACAGGAAAATAGCTTGAACCTGGGAGGCAGAGGTTGCAGTGAGCCGAGATCGTGCCACTGCCCTCCAGCCTGAGTGACAGAGGGAGACTCCGTCCCAAAACAAAACAAAAAACTGCATTTGTACTTCTTAATTTTAAATAAAAATGTGTGTTAATGTTTGATGAATCGTTTTATGCCAGTTAGGCTGAAATAAACAATAAACTTTCAAATTTGTCATATTAAGAGAATTTGGCCAATAATAAAATAAGGAAAAATATGAAAATAAACTTTATGACATTATTCTGTGCTTGTCACTATTGATACATAGTTTTAGAAACCTTGCTTTTCAGTGGCTGACCACTGCCAGTTTTCCAGTGCTTACTGTACAGCAAGCATCCTTCCATTCTCTCCTCCCACACCCAACTCTCATACTGATGCTATCAGCCTCGTTGACAGATGCAACACGGGAATAAAAAAGCGGTCATTTGCTTAAGGGGAAACCACTAGCCTGGCATCAAGCTGAGGTCTGAGGCTGCAGCTGCGCTTGGGCAGCCTTCGGGCAGCTCTGATTCCAGGCGGTTCTCCAGTCACCAAAGCCCTTAGAGAAGGCTCAGGACCTGACCTTGGCACGAAAGAACTTTGAGCCTAGGCTGGTCAAATACATATGTTTATCTCTAGGAATTAATGGTGACCGTGGGCTGTGGTGCTGTGGGCTGGCGCCAGCCAGGGACACCTCCACAGAAGACCTGAGGTTGGGCTCAGAGGGGCCACCACTGCCCACCACATCTGTCGTCTGCAGGTGCCTCAGCCTTGCTTTTGATTTTTTGCAAAAAGGGATGAGAACCCTCCCTAGCTTTCTAATCAAGGGACGTTATGACAGGAATATTTTTGGAGCAGTGTAAGAAGTGGGATAGCGTGAGCGGGAGTCTAGACAGAAGGTGACTGTGCAGACAAGTGCGAGGCGCTCCGTCACTGCCTGAGTAACAGACGACCCGGACTCCGCAGGAGGTGATGAGCATTTATCATCTCCTCGGTTTCAGTGGTCAGGACATCAGGAGCAGCTCTGGCAGGGGTCACGAGGTGGCAGTGAAGATGGTAGTGGGACCCGCAGCCTCAGGGGCCTGCACCGGGGCTGGAGAATGGCGTCCGCGGTGGCCCCTATGTGGGCCCCTTCAGTGTCCTTCAAGCCTGGCAGAGTGACCACGTGCGGGCTAGCAGGGCGCATGCCACGGATCTCCGGATTCAGCCTCCCTACAGCCCACAGGCCCCGTGGTCCATCCTCCGCAGTGGGCATGAGACACGTGGGCGAGGTCACAGAGTGGCAGCGCCAGGGATCAGCACGCGGAGCACAGAGAGGTGGGGAAACCCAGAATTCAGCCAAGACACTGGAGGAAGGTGCAGTATCCAAACGACCCCGAGGGAAAAGGCAGGAGGAAGACGTCACCAGGACGCAGGCTTTGTGTTTGGGAAATGGGGGAAGGACAGCAGTGTGGCGGGAGGAGCAAGCCCGTTTTCTGTCTGTTCACGGGAGATACAGGGGCACCTCTAGGAGAGGCTGCGGCGCCAATCGGTGGGTGGTCCCCGCATTTGGGGAGGCTGAGGTGCAAGGATGGCTTGAGCCCAGGAGTTTGAGACCAGCCTTGGCAACATACTGAGACCCCATCTCTAAAAAACAAAACAAAAAATTAGATGTGACAGCCTGCGCCTGTGGTCCCAGCTACTCAGGAGGCTGAGGTGGGAGGATCACCTGATCCCAGGAGGCAGACGCCGCACACCACTACTGCACTCCAGAGCAAGACTCTATCTCAACAAACAAACTGAGGCCAGAGGCAGCAAGTGTACTGCCGTTCCTGCTGGCAGGAGTCCCCGGACCCTGGCAAACAGCACTGGGCGCCCTCAGGGCCACGGCCCGTGGGGTTCGATGGGAGCAGGAGGCCGCCCTAGGGGGCGTTTTTTCCTAATGCTGAGCCGGCCAGGGAAGCCGCTTCCAGTGCCCCCCAAGCACTGCTGGGCCACTCAGGCCAAGCCCTGCGCTGTTTTCCCAAACCAGCGATCAAAGTTGCGCTGCTCCCTGCGGCCTTATCGGACCACGCTCACCTCCATGCAGACGCGCATTCCCCAGACAGAGCAGCGTGTCCGCGCCTCAGTCTGTTTCTGGCCGGTGGGGCAGGGAAGCTTCTGGCTGCCGTTTGGCTGCGGCTGGAGCTCTGCTCTTGCCCTTCCCATCACTGCGCTGGACTCCTCTTCAAAACAAAGAATGAACCCATTTCCAACCAACACAGGTTACGAGGACAAACAACTGTATAGTAATTAAAATCAACTACTGATAGTTCTTCGGTTTAAGAACTGACCACCTCAAGAAAAACTTCCTAAAACTTATACGCAGTGGAAGGCATAGAACGACCACGGCGCACACAGGTGCTTGTTTTTACCCCACTTTGGTCACCAAACATTTGAAGTGGTTGGAGTCTGACATTTACAACTGTCCTCGCCTAAAAAATATGATCGTCCCCCCAAAATACACAGGGACCTCTATGTGCCCCAGCCAGTGTGCGACCGTTTCTCTCCATCCCTGCTTCAGAGACGTTTCCAGATCCCACGTGTCCTTGTTTCCGTCTAGAGCAGACCATCAGGTGACAAGTTCTAGACCATTCCTGCTGGGACTTAACAGAACTGCTGCGGGATCTCGAGGACGCTGTGTCCCGGAGAGGCCCTGCTGCCAGCCGGACTGGGGAAGCAGGCGCCGCACAGCTACGCTCTGAAGGAACTTTCAAGATGACTCTGATTAAACGCAGGAAAAACACTGACACGAAATGGTTTATCCAGCATGAGCCTATCTGTGTTTAATAAAGGAAGGGAAGAGAAAGGCCACAGATACACTTTCATAAGCACACAAAACTTTTGGAAAGCTTCATGAAAGAGGAGCCGACTGGCAGCAGGGGAGGCCTTTACCCTTCAACAGACTCCAGACTCCACTCTTTTTAAACCGTAAGCATGGATTGTTTTTATTTTTTAAATTAATGTTGTTTTAAACAACTTGGATTTAAAGATGGTGGGAAAAAAAACCTTTGGCCGTTGTCCCTGAAACACTCACAAAACTACAAGGAGAAAAACAGGAACTCAAACCTCGTGTATTCTGGGGGTTCCATGACCTCTGGCCCCAGCAGGTGAGGCTGGCGGGCAGCGAGGCGGGGCCTCCAGCCTGGGCGCAGGATGTCCCCAGGGCAGGGCAGGGGCAGGCTGGAGGGGCCCGGCACAACCTGCAGAAAGGACCTGGGGACCCCTGGACCCCAGCCCTCTGCCCGCATGAGGAGCCTCGTCTGGAGAGGCTGAGCTACTCAAGGAAAGCCATTTGGGGGCCGAGAGGAAAGCCACGGTCCCAGGCCGCAGCCCCGCAGTTAGCGCCCACCGGAGGCCAGGAGCAGATGAGAGGCCTGGAGCAGCCGCGGGCCCAGGAGAGCTGCCTGCTGATCTGCAGGAGGATGGGACGCGGGGCGGGAACCAGAAGATGCCGGAAGGCAGCGCACCCGCCACCGAATGCGGAGGGGCCTGAGTGGAGGACAGCGTGGGTGGCTGGGGGCGGCATGGGCCACCTGCAGGGAGAGAAGGGCCTGGGCCACCGCGACAGGCAGGGCGATGGGTGTCACCCCTAAGGGACACAGGCGAAGGCCTCGCGCCCTCCATCCACGCAGGTGGCGGGGCTGGCTGCACTGCTCCCTGCTGTGCGCTCATGAAGGGAGGAACGTCCGGTACCGGAATCCAGCCCAGTCCTCCTCCCTGGCCCTGCGGGCCCTCGCAGCCGGACGCGCTCTTCCGTCCTGTCCTTGCTTATCCTCTCCTGGCCTCGCCTTCTTCTTTCCTTTCTTCCAGTAGGCATCTGCAGAGACACTAGGGGTCAGCTCCGCAGAGGGGCGGAGGACGCGCCACACACCACACTCACAACACAAACCACGCTCAGGACACATCACACACACATCACACACATGCACATCTCACATGCACACACCACACACACATCACAAACCACACTCAGGACACACCACACACACAACACAAACCACACTCAGGACACACCACACACACAACACAAACCACACTCAGGACACACCACACACACATCACAAACCACACTCAGGACACACCACACACAACACAAACCACACTCAGGACACACCACACACATACACATCACACACATGCACATGCACCACACACACATCACACATAGCACACACATATGCACATCACACATCTCACACATACACACCACACAGGTACACATCACACATCACATACGCACATCATACACACGTCACGCACATGCACACCACACACATACACATCACACACATATATACATTACACAGAGCACACACTACACACACATTCACACCACAGTACACAAATCACACACATGCACATCATACACACATGCACACCATACACACATGCACACGTACATATACACATCACATACAGAAGGTACACACACCTCTCACACATATACACACCACACATACAGCACACACATCACACCACACACCCCCCACATACCACACACATATACACATGCCACACACATATACACATCACACACAGGGCATATACACCACACACACACCACACACACATATATACACACAGCATACAACACACGCCACACACAGCACACACATATCACACACTACATACCACACACACACCACACAACACACACATAGCACACACACAACACACACTGCACACAACACACACATATATACTTACCACACAGTACACACACCACACAGCACACACACCACACAGCACACAGACATAGGACGCCAGGTGAGGGTCCCACGTGCGCTGAACTCAGGGTGCGGCCATGAAGGAGGCAAGGCCCATGACCACCCCAGCTTGAGTTCAAGGAGAGCAAAGCGCAGCTTCAGTGACTTGGGAAAAATCAGCACGAAGTTTTTAAGGATGCGCGGAGCCACACATGCCGGAAACAGATCGGGCAAGAAGGGGACCAGAGGCCCAGAGCAGTGCAGGGCAGCCATGGGCCCAAGCCGCCAGCGGGTGGCGCATCCTCCCCTGGGAGCAGGGTGACCGCCCACCGTCGGGGCAGGGCTACTCGAAGTCCAGTCACCGGCGGCCCAGGAAGCCAGGGAATGTTTGTGAAGCTCAAGGAAACATCGGAAAAGGCTTCCACTGCTAAAAGGAAATGGTGGGTGGCAGCTGCATGGCCGTGCACTGGCTTGGAACAAGCAAAGAGGTGGGCACAGGACCTCGCTCACAGCAGCAGATGCAGATGCCCCCAAAGGGCGGCGCCCCGTCGGCACAGGCCTGGCCACTCGCACCGACTCTGCACAGTCACCTCGGCAGCCTAACCAGAGGGCGGCTTGCTGGAGAGGCTGAGCTGCCTCCGTCCGACCCAGAGGGCCGCAGCTCAAGCTTCCTCGAAATCTAAATCCTGCCATGAAGCAAGGAATGAAAAAGAGAGGATGAACCCAGTGATTCTGTGTCACCACGGAAGACTAAGGAGCTCCAGGCTGGAGAGCCGCCAGTAGCTGCGTATTTCTGGCGTCCCCTTGCAGTACGCGCCACGCACATGGGTCACAAGAGGCTAAAAGCCCCCCCCCGTGAGTGAATACTGTACTCACCGCCATTTATGACAAGCCCAGGCGCAGGCCTCCTTAGCTCACAGCACTTTCAGAGTGTTCAATTATCCACTCGATGGCGGCCCACCCCTGCAACACAGAAAGATTTCAGCACCGAATGGGTCATCCCGCCTCCAGCCGCAGACAGCAAGCGACAAGCCCACGGGCTAAACTGCGGAAAGAAAGCGCTGCAGCCGCAAGGAGACACAGCAGTGACCTTTCTGAGTGATCTCCACACCAGCAGGCAGTTCCTCCAGCTCAGAAGAGGGAAGGAAAACAGTGCCCAAGAGTCACTCCTGTGTTAGCAAACCAGCACCCCGCGTGGCTCTCCCAGCGTTGGCACCCCTCTTAGCACAGTACAGCAAGTCCTGTCCCTCACCTCCCAAATCTCAGCACTGAGGCTGCCCCAGGAGGCCAGGAAAGCCCAGGGTGACACCTCCACACACCCCCAAACCCATCCCCTGCACCTGCCCTCAGGCCGCCCCACTGTTTCCAGGCACACCTCTCCCCACCTTGCTAGAGGGGGCAGTGATTCTCTCTTGTCTTCAACACAATCCCTAATTAAGTGAAATAAAGGAAAGCCAATTTGACCTCACTGAGTTTACCCCAATTTTTTCACATAAAAGGCCTAAGGTAGCTGTGGCCTCATTGTATATTCCCTTCCTCTTATAATATTTTCTTCTGCAAACATTTAGGGCCTGTGCCGTAAGCCAAGCACTGGAAACCAGGATGGGTGAGATCTGGTTTCCTTCCTCCAGCATGGAGAAAGCTCTCCCCATTGGCCTCTGCAGCCCTACCTCCTCTGAACTGAGTTAAGCTGCTCAAATATCTATTTCTCAAATCTGGATTCTTCTACAATATTGGACAGACAGGTTCTTCTAATGGTGATGAGACTAAATGCAAGCCATAAATGGTTTTCCACTAGTTGGAGAGTTAAGCATGGAAGGACACTGGAAAGGGAAGTGCAGCCTTAGGAATCACCCACTGATCCTGACAATGAAGACTCACCTCTGACCCCTAAAAAGGAGGGAAGAGAAGGAGGGAAGGAAGAGTGAGGGGTTTGGGGGACAGACAAAGGGAAGGCATGAGCCTGTGAGGCAAGCCCAGGTGAAAAGCAAAGGCCCTGCTCTGGCAAGTGGCATCCTTTAAATGTGAGGAACATCTTCCTTCCAAACACTCAACCTCTTTCCATCAACTCTGCCAGAAAGGAGGGCAACATGGACTCCTAGAACAATCTCTGCCTCCACTCCAGTGCCCTGGACACAAAGGGAGAGCCATAGATGGCCTCCTGGGATCCACAATTTCTCCTCTGACCGCCACAAAGCTCACTGCCAAATCCTGCCAGAGAGGAAATGTGAAGACCACAGCAGGCTCCATGGAAGCATTATTGCTGGAGAGGTTTAGCCAAAGCCACTTAATGCCCATTAAATAGGAAACTACTATCAGTCCTGAATAGCCTACCTGACACTGCTAACACCTTATATTTCTGATGTTGTGAGTCAGTTTGCTTTGGAAACTGAGCCTACGACATTTGGGCTTTTTGAAGTGGTAGTTGCCTTGCCTGGGTTTATGCTCCGGGTTTACCCCATACATTCCCTACCTCGAAGAGTAACTTTGTGGCTCCCTTGGCTTTTACGGACACACTTCCCTCAGACCTGGGTGAGCATTTCCCTACCCTAGTTTTGCAATACTGTGGCATTATGAGCTCAGCACAGATGGAGATCCGTAGCAGGCAGGAGGATTTTATTTGTTTATTTATGTATTTTATTTATTTTTTGAGACAGAGTCTCACTCTGTGACCCAGGCTGGAGTGCAGTGGTGGCTCAGCTCACTGCAACCTCCACCTCCTGGGTTCAAGCGATTCTCATGTCTCGGCCTCCTGAGTAGCTGGGACTACAGGCGTGCACCACCATGCCTGGTTAATTTTTGTATTTTTAGTAGAGATGGGGTTTTGGCATGTTGGCCAGGCTGGTCGTGAACTCCTAGCCTCAAGCAGTCCACCTGTCTTGGACTCTCAAAGTGTTGGGATTACAGACATGAGCCACCATGCCCAGCCAGGAAGATTTATGAGACTAAAAATGTAATCTTCTTAATCTGGCACTTAACAATAGAGCACACATGACTACTAGGACTGAGATACATACCTTTTTTGCATTGGATGATATTGTGTTGGCCATTAAACTTTCCAAATAACTACCAAGGCTAATCCCCTTCACAGTGATGATGGCTTCTTGTGTGAGCATGGTCCTGCCAAAGAGCAAGAAGAAAAGGGGCTGACCAGCCCTGAGAGAGAGGAGGGTCTACTCTGCCCTCACCCTTGGCATTCAATGTGTCAATCCCACAGGAGATGACTCACATTTCTGGGTTCTCTGGATGAGGTATGTACACCAACCTCTCATTAACTGACACCAAATTTGTGAGTGTGATCTTAAAAAAAGAAAAAAAGGTTTAGATTGTATTTCTCTTGCATTGCTTCCCAAGCCATCTGCCCATACTCTTCCATCCCAAAATTAGCACTTAGTGAGGCCAGAACAGAAGAAACATTTAGGCATTGGAGATACCACCACATTAAGTCCTAGGAAACCATGGCTTTGCTGTTCCTTCTGGCAACTGTCATCTGTCCCACTCCACACGTGAGCAGGGCTGTGGCCTTGAAGGTAGAGTCAAGCTGCCAAAACTATGAGCAGTTGTATTACAGAAAAGGACAAATAGTCCTGTGTGTCCACACAAGTGAGAGGAAGCTTTTCACCTACCCATGGCAGCCCACAGAGCACTGTCTCCTAGGACTGGATGGGACAGATTCTGAATCTACGTGGAGACTGCAGGGTTCTTGTCTCCTCCAGTACCACTTCCTGTAAACAGACCAACTCTTTATGTACAAATTTATATTTTCTTTTCCTGAAATTTTTTTTATTTTTTATTTTATTTTTATTTTTTGAGATGGAGTTTCACTCTGTCATCAGGCTGGAGTGCAATGGTGCGATCTCAGCTCACTGCAATCTCCGCCTCCCGGGTTCAAGTGATTCCCTTGCTTCAGCCTCCAAAGTAGCTGGGACTACAGGTATGCCACAATGCCTGGCTAAATTTTTTCTGTATTTTAGTAGAGATGGGGTTTCATCATGTTGGCCAGGATGGTCTCGATCTCCTGACCTTGTGATCTGCCTGCTTTGACCTCCCAAAGTGCTGGGATTACAGGAGTGAGCCACTGTGCCCTGCCTTTTTTTTTTTTTTTCTGAGACAGAGTCTTGTTCTGTTGCCCAAGCTGGATCAGGGCTCACTGCAGTCTAAATCTCCAGGTCTCAAGTGATCCTCCCACCTCTGCCTCCTGAGTAGCTAGGACTACAGGTGCACACCACCACACCTGGCTAATTTTTAAATTTTTTTGTAGAGATGGATGTTGCCATGCTGTCCAGACTGGTCTCAAACTCCTGAGCTCAAGCAGTCCTCCCACCTTGGCCTCCCAAAGTGCTGAGATTACAGGCGCGAGCCACTATTTTTCTATCAAAATATATATTTTGCCTATATTTTCTATCAAAACCAATTTAAACACTGGACTTCTAGAGCCACACTATCTAACAGAATTTTCTGTGATAACAGCGATATTCTGTGCATGCTGTCTGATGGGGTAGCCACAAACCCTTGCGGCTAATGCACACCTGAAGTGTGGCTCATGTGACTGAGGAATGAAATTGTTCATTTTATTTTATCTGAATTAGTTTTTTTTTTTTTTTTGAGATGGAGTTTCATTCTTATTGCCCAGACTGGAGTGCAATGATGTGATCTTGCTCATTGCAACCTCTGCCTTCTGGGTTCAAGCAACTCTCCTGCCTTAGTCTCCCGAGTAGCTGGGATTATAGGTGTCCGCCATCACGCCCAGACAATTTTTGTATTTTTACTAGAGACAAGGTTTCACCACGTTGGCCAGGCTGGTCTCCAACTTCTGACCTCAGGTGATCTGCCCGCCTCGGCCTCCCAAAGTGCTGGGATTACAGGCATGGGCCACTGCGCCCAGCCATAATTAGTTTAAAATTAAATAGCCACAGGGTCTTGGCAGCTGCCACACTGGACAACGGAGCTGTAGAATTGCTTCATTGTTTAACCCAATTCACCCTCTTCTCGAAGGGCCAATCGTCATAAAAGACCATGTTTTAAAAAGTTGAAGCAGTGAAAAGCAAATTAACCTTTCTGTGGTGATAAACACTCATTTTTTCAGTAATCTCTCACTGAATCCTTTCCCCCTCACCCGCTTCACTGTCCCAGTGCAAATGGTTAGTAGGAAATCTCTCTCCTCCTGCTGAGTGCCGAGTTATCAAGAGTTTCATATGTATGGTCATTACATTGAACAGAAATATTTAACAAGATCAATTAAAAATGAAACTCTAATTACTTGTCATTTTATGTGCAATATTTTATGCAAGTCACTGTATTTCATAAATCTTACTTCTCTGAGGTTTGTTCTTTTCTTTTTAATACAAGAAATGTGACACTCAGAAAATGTAAACAGCATCCCCAAGTCGGGCCATCCAGCGGTGGCTTCAGGATGCAAGCACACGTCTGTCTTGCTCCAAACCCCATTTCCTTTCCATCAGACCTCACTGGAGCATAAACTGTTCCTTTTTACATACAACTGAGTTTTCTGGAAGGATAAAGTGGAATGTGAAATTTCATAAGTAAATATTGACTCTGGGTGCAGAGAGAACAGAATACATAAGCTGTCAGGAATAGCGACAGGGGACCCTGACAGGCTCCTGTGACTTCGTGCAGCCTGGGATAAGGGGCCAATAGACCAGGGGACATTGGCAGAGGTCCAGGTAGTACATTAAGGAGCTAGGCTCTACCCTGCAGGTGGCTCAGAGTCTCATCTCAGCACACAGGGATGCACTCACTGCCTTCTACAGAAGGTGCTCCCAGCTTCGCAGAGTGTAGCTGGCCAGCAGCACTGAGCGTCCCTAAGGCTGTTCCCACGGCCACCTGAGAAGCTCCCTAGGCCGTCAGGGTGGGGAAGGGGAACCACAAGACCCAGAGCGGCTCCACTTTGTTTCAAACACAGAGCCTCCCACAAGATGCTGAGAAGATGGGGAGCTGCCCAGGTACCGGTTTGGGTACTTGCGCATGGCTGCCTGGACGACCTGCTCCTCACCCCTGTCCCTACCCACTGTGCCCACAGCCCTGCCTGCCCCTAGGCCCAGATCACCCCTCCCTCACCGCAGCACCGCTGGCGGCACCTTCAGCTTCAGGCCAGACACTCCATGGCCCTTTGGGAAAGGGCTGCATACTCAGGATGTGCGAAGCAGGCTTACCTGTCAATTTCCAGACCTGATGGGACCAGAGGTGGGAGCTGCACTGTGGGCCTCCCATTCCTCATTTCCCAGTCTCACCCTAGGCAGCCTCTGGTACCTCTCACCTGGACAATTACCTGCCCAGACTACCGGCCTCCCTGGCTCAGGTCCCAACATCTTCCCACCCTCTCTCCACAGGCTGCCAGGGTATTCTTCCCAGCACACAACCTGGCTACCTCGCCTTCCGGCAACAAACTCTCAGTGGCTCCCTCTTACCACAAAAGCAGCCTCCAGCTCCTCCACCTTCTGTGGTGTTGTCCCTGCCCCTCTCCAGCCTCTTTCCTTCCACACACCTTCCCCTCTTAATCTCCAACCCACCTGTTTGTGGCTCTCTAAGGCTCAAGGG
>PVKV010029273.1:0-23859 GCA_004027835.1 Alouatta palliata | reverse complement strand
GGTGAAACCCCGTCTCTACTAAAAATACAAAAATTAGCCGGGCATGGTGGCACGTGCCTGTAGTCCCAGCTACTCGGGAGGCTGAGGCAGGAGAATTGCTGGAACCCAGGAGGCGGAGGTTGCGGTGAGCCGAGATCGCGCCATTGCACTCCAGCCTGGGTAACAAGAGCGAAACTCCGTCTCAAAAAAAAAAAAAAAACCATTAAGAAAAATAATATTTATAATGTATGAAAAAGAATGAATGTGTAAAAACCATGAAATCATAGGAAACTAAAACGAGTAAGGCCTGCCTTCCCAAACAAAAACAAGAGCAACGCTTTGTCTTTATAGGTAACAAGACACCTGATGTTAACTAGGGTGATTTAAAATCGTCAGTTGAAAGAAGAGATTTAGGGCAGGCATGGGACTCATGCTTGTAATCCCAGCACTTTGGGAGGCTGAAGTGCGTGGATCATCTGAGGTCAGGAGTTCAAGACCATGGCTAACACAGTGAAATCTCATCTCTACTAAAACTACAAAAAATTATCTGGACATGGTGGCAGACACCTATAATCCCAACTGCTTGGGAGGCTGAGGCAGGGGAATCAGTTGAACCAGGGAGGTGGAAGTTGTAGTGAGCCGAGATCGTGCCACAGCACTCTAGCCTGGGCAACAAGAGCGAAATTCCATCTAAAAAAAAGAAAGAAAAAGAAAAAAACAGGAGAGGTAAGCAGCTTATTTGGCCCATTTTAACTGTAATTCAGAGTAGCTAAATAGTCCCCGTTGAGGGAAAATTCTGTGGAGAAGAATTCCAGCTAATAAATACAGCAAAAAGACAGCATATGTTGCAACCCCTAATGAGGTAACTGATTCAGGCATATATCATATGAGTTGATGAAACCATGAGGTGAAGGGGAACTTTTACCAGCTGAGCACATCCACCAGTCACGGGTCAACTGCAGCGGGTGCACCGTCAGTGTTAGCCAGGAAGTTACGTTAATTTCACATGACATTGTGATTATATAACAAAAGGTCCACTGCAAAGATACTTTTAGTTTTGAAATTGTTTTAAATTTGTTGAAGTGTTGTAAAAATAGTCCCCAAATACCCTTCACCTAGCTTTCCCTAACACCTAAACTGTCAAAGCATAGTATAATTATCCCACATGCAATTACTGAAACCAGGAACTTAACATTGTTCTTAACATTGAACTTAACGGTGAGAAAGTACTGATCTGTAGAATTATGTAAATTTCTCTGAACGTCCCTATTAATATCCTTCCCCAGTGCTGGATTTGATGTAGGACCCCACACTTCATTTAGCTTCGTCTCCTCCAGCCTGGGACAATTTCCTCAGTCTTTCTGTGTCTTTCATGACCTTGATGGTGTGAAGGGTAATGTCTGGTTATTTTGCCGACTGTCCTTGATTTGGATTTACTTGATGTTTGGGGTTTTCGCACGAATAGGTGGAGGTTTTGCATTTTTTAGCAGAATATGACAGAAGTGAGGCTGGGTCCTTCTCAGTGCCTTGTGTCAGGAGGCACACAATGTTCGCCTGCCTTTATAAGGGCTTTAGAGACACATCCTGAAGTATGCAGGGATGAAATAACATGACGCCTTGGATTTTTAAAGAAATCGTTTAGCTACAAAATGGAGGAGTGTCTATGGGTGGGTAGTTATAGATGAAGCAAGAGGGATAATACCTTGATAATTCTAGGATCTGGGTAATGGGTTATATATAGGTCAATGGTACTATTCTTAGTGCTTTTGTTTATGTTTGATATTTTTCATAATGACAATTATCACTCCCTTCAGGATGTGTTCTCCATTATTTACATGAAATTTGGCATGAGAATATAGGCTTCCCCTCATTGGTTTTTATGTATAGATTAAATGTAATGACATGATGTCTTTGATGTTGGTGATGACATCTTTGGGGGTTAATGTGTTTCCTTTTCTAGCTGTGAGCATTGCACTCCTTATTCGTCTTGTTCTCATCATCACAGTCCTTTCTGAGGCGAGTGTTGAGGTAAGATGTTCGGGGAGGATACTGCTGGGAAGGCAAAGGATAGAATAACACATTCAGGCTGTGACCCTCAGGCAGCTGTCATTCTTTGATACATGAACATTTCTGTGTCCTGCATTTCCATCCAGTGCTAGGCTTCAGGGATTCATGGTCTCTGACTTTAGGGAAGTGATAACAAAGGTTCTTGTGGATTTTTGCCTTCCATCCCCCCACATGGCTGAGAAAGAAAGTGATTGAGAAATTGTTATTTCCTAAAGCAACCTGCTTTTTAGCAAGCAGAAGTAGCTTGTGACAATTGTAGGAAGAGGTCACTGCACTGGACTGTTCCCTCTCTCTGTTCCTGAGCCCTGAGGTACCTTCTAGTCCAGCTGCCCAAGGTCTGCCAGCCCAGATGTCTGGTGGCACAGAGGAGTGCCTGGTGGCTGTTCTTCAGCACAGACTCCCTGTCCCTTGGATAGAGTTTGTTAGCTAACATGGAGAAGGGACTGGTTCTGTTCTGCATGGTAAACAGTAATTCTGGTAAGAGTGAATTAGTAGACTAGAAAAAGAGTAAAATAGATCCAGACCCAGTTTAACCAACTTTCAAAGGAAAATTTATTCATGTTTTGAAAAGAATAAGAGTGAATTTTCTCATGCTTATCTTATTAGGGTCTCAGGAAGGACCACAATATTTTATTGGTGAGCAATGTCCAAATTCAAAGAATGAAAACCTAATCTCTAAGTTGGCTAGCATGGGAAATGCTGATACTTTGGAGGATTTCTGCACTGTGATTCTCTAGCTTTGTATGTCTTAGAAATAGTTTAATTACATGATGAAGAATCCAATTGTGTATAGGGTAAAAGAACCACTTGTTGCCTAGAAGCAGATGTGTAACTTAAATGTTTTTTAGGGATAGAGGAAGATTCTAGCAGCAGAGTTTCATTTCTTTGAGTTAAGATATTATCAATCTTTAAATAAAATGCAAATTCTATTTCAGTATATCAGGATGCTTTTCATATGAATGGATCTATTATGGCCTTTTTTTTTTTTGAGACAGAATGTCACTCTTGTCACCCAGGCTAGGGTTGCAGTGGTGCCATCATAACTTACTGAAGCCTTGACTTTCTGGGCTCGGGTGATTCTCACCTTAGCCTCTGAAATAACAGGGACTATAGGAGTACACCACCATGCCTGGCTACATTTTTCTGTTTTGTATTTTTAGTGGAGACTGGGTCTTGCTATGTTGTGCGGGCTGGCCTCAAACTCCTGGATTCAAGTGATCCATCTGGCTCAGCCTCCCAGAATGCCAGGATTACAGGCATGAGTTACCACACCTGGTCATATTACATGATTTTTTAAAGTAATTGATAGGTGAGTTCAGGTGTGGTGGCTCATTCCTGTAATCCCAACACTTTGGGAGGCCATGGCCAGTGGATCACTTGAGGTCAGGAGTTCGAGACCAGCCAACATGGTGGAAACCTGTCTCCATTAAAAATACAAAAAGTTGCTAGGTGTGGTGGCGGAAGCCTGTAGTCCCAGCTACTTGGGAGGCTCAGGCGTGAAAATTGCTTGAACCCTGGAGGCAGAGTTTGCAGTGAGCCAAGATCACGCCACTGCACTCCAGCCAGGGAGTCTCAAAAAAATAAATAAATAAAGTAATTGATAGCTGAGCTCAAGCATTTTCAAAGGGAAAAAATTCCACCTTGCCCCGTGTGGAACTGAAGCTACTCTTCGCACGTGATGCTGCCCTTCCAGCCTGCAGGAAGAATGTTGTTCATGGCAAAGCAAGAGTCCCTTATTCCTCACCCTCTCACTTTCCAACATACTCAGGGAAGTTCAGATGACTGTGAGCCAAAAAACAACCAGAAAAGTGGAGAGAATACAGAGACTCTCCTTTTCACTTGGGAAACAGGCATGAATAGTAAAATTAAGTATTTTTGTTTTGTTTTTAAAAAATCTTAACTTCTCCTTTTCACCCTTTCTTAGATGTGTCCATTTTAACATTTTGCATGGATGGTGATGTTATCCGTGCTGAATAAACTAGAAATGAGAGTTGACTTGTAAGGGTAAAAGAGATTACAAATATATACCCTGGGTATATGGATTATGTTTGGAATTGAACCACTGAGTAAAACGTTATGAGACAGGGAAACTGAACTGGCTATGTGATGATATTAGGAAATTATTGCTAACATTTAAAAATGTGATATTGGTATTGTGGTTATGTTTAGAAATAAAAATAGTCCTTATCTATTAGAGATACATACCAAAATGTTTATGCATGAAATTATATGATGTCTGGGGTTTTTAATAAAACAATCCAAGACAGGAATGAGGGACTGTGGGTGGAAGGACAGATGAAATAAGATTGGTTATGTGTAGAGACTTACTGAAGCTGGATGAGGGAAGTTTGTTATTCTGGCCAACTCCGTGTTACTGTGCTTTGCTTTACTGCAATTCACAGGTATTGCATGTTTTACAAATTGAAGGTTCATGGCAACCCTGCATCCAGCAATTCTTTTTTTTTTTTTTTTTCAAGACATGGTTTCATTTTATCTCCTAAGCTGGAGGGCAGTGGTGCCATCACAGCTCACTGCAGCCTTGACCTCCCACACTGCAGCCTTTTGATTTAAAGTGAGAGACATGCAACTCTTCCTTTTACTTAAAGACTTAGAAGCCAGTGGAGGGTAATTAATTGGCCTAATTTCAATATTGTTGTAACTGAAAGAATAGAGAGGCCAAAACAGAGGGAGAAACATGGAGGGGGGAAGAGTCAGTAGATGGAGCAGTCGGAACACACTCAATACTTATTGACCTCCCAGGCGCAAGCAATCCTCCCACCTCAGCCTCCTAAGTAGCTGGTAGCATCTGCAACCACACTATTTTTTTTTAGTAGAGATGGGTTGTGTTGCCCAGGCTTGCACTGAATAATTCTGTTGGCACCATTTTTAAGGTTTTCTTTAGTATTGTATCTGTTACGGTGATCTGTGATCACTGACCTTTGATGTTATTACTGTAATTGTTTTGGGATGCTATCAAGCCCACTTATATAAGAGGTTTAACTTAATCAATAAGTGTTGAGTGTGTTCTGACTGCTCCACTTACTGTTTTCCCATCTCTCTCCCTCTCTTTGGGCCTCTCCATTCTTTCAAATACAACAATATTGGTATTACGCCAATTAATTACCCTACAATGGTGTCTAAGTGTTTGAGTAAAAGGAAGAGTTGCATGTCTCTCACTTTAAATCAAAAGCTAGAAATGATCAAGCTTAGTGAGGAAGGCATGTCAAGAGCCATGATGGGCTGAAAGCTAGTTCTCTTGTGCCAAACAGTTAGCCAAGTTGTGAAAGTTTTTGAAGAAAATTGAATGTGCTACTCCAGTGAACACGCAAATGATAAAGTGAAACAGGCCAGGCTCAGTGACTCACACCTGTAATCCCAGCATTTTGGGAGGCTGAGGCAGGAAGACGAGACCAGCCTAGCCAACATGGTGAAATCACATCTCTACTAAAAATACAGAATTAGCCAAGCATGGTGGTGCATATCTCTAGTCCCAGCTACTCAGGAGGCTGAGGCAGTAGAATCGCTTGAACCCCAGAGTTGGAGGTTGCAGTGAGCTGAAATCATGCCACTGCATTCCAGCCTAGGTTAAAGAGTGAGACTCTATCTCAAAAAAAGAAAAAAGAAAGAAAGAAAGAAAATGAAACAGCTTTACTGCTGATATGGAGAAAGTTTCAGTGGTCTGGATAGGTGATCAAACCAGCTACAACAGTCCCTTAAGCCAAAGCCTAATCGAGAGCAAAGCCCTAGCTCTCTTCAGTTCTGTGAAGACTGAGGGAGGTGAGGAAGCTGCAGAAGAAAAGTTGGAAGCTAGGAGAGGTTAGTTCAGGATGTCTAAGGAAAGAAGCCATCTCCATAACATAAGAATGCAAGGAGAAGCCAAAAGTGCTGATGGAGAAGCTGCAGCAAGTTATCCAGAAGATCGAGCTAAGATCACTGATGAAAGTGGCTACACTATCAACAGTTTCAATGCAGATGAAACAACCTTCTATTGGAAGAAGATGCCATCTAGGAGTTTTAGTAGCCAGGAAGGAGAATTCAAACCTTCACAGGACTGACTGACTAATGCAACTTGTGACTTTAAGTTAAAGCCAGTGTTCATTTACCATTCTGAAAATCATAAAGCTCCTGAGAATTATGCCAAATCTCCTCAGCCTGTGCTCAATAAATGGAACAACAAAGGTTGGATGACAGCACATCTGTTTACAGTATGGTTTACTGACAATTTTAAGCCCACTGTTAAGACCTACTGCTGAGGATCCAAGATGGCTGAAGAGTAACAGCTCCAGAGTGCAGGTCCCAGCAAGTCTGGGTGGCAGTTTCAACTGGTTCCTGAAATACCTGGGAGACAGAGCCACCCGTTCTACTGAAAGGGAGGGGGAAGAGACAGGGAGCCAGGCAATCTGGCTTGGCAGGTACCACCCCCACAAAACAAGCAATCTGAAACACTCTGGATTGAGAGTTTCCTAGCAAGTGCAGCCAGACCCAAGACAGTCAACCTCGGTGTGGGGAAGGGTGACCACCACTACCAAGGCAGTCCACCACGACCGAGGCAGTTCACACAGCAGCTCTGCAGAGCCTGCAGCAGCTCAGCAACACCTCTTCTGGCAGACTGTGACTAGACTACTCCGTGCAGGGCAGGGCATCTATGAAAAAAGGCAGCAGCATGACAGGAACTTGTAAATAAAGCCAAACTTCCTAGGACAGAGCACCTGGGAAAAGAGGCGGTTATGAGTTCCACTGCAGCAGACTTAAAAGAACCTGCCCAAAATCTCTACATGGAATAATGGAGTTCTCAGAACAGCACTTGAGCTCCTATAAGGGACAGACTGTCTCCTCAAGCAGCTCCCCAACCTCTGTATACCCAAAGAGACACCTCATAAAGGAGACCTCAGGCTGACATCTGGCAGGTTCCCTTCAGGGATGAAGATAACAGAAGAAGAAACCAGCAACAACCCTTACTGTTCTGCAGCCCCTGCAGGTGATCCCCAGGCAAGCAGGGTCTGGAGTGGACCTCCAGCAGTCCTGCAGCAGAGGGACCTGACTGTTAGAAGGAAAACTAAGAAACAGAAGGAAATAACTTCATCATCAACAAAAAGGACATCCACTTAGAGACCCCATCTGAAAGTCACCAACCGCAAAGACCACAGGTAGAGAAAGTCACTAAGATGGGAAGAAACCAGTGCAAAAAGGATGAAAACACCAAAAACCAGACTGCCTCTCCACCTCCAAGGGATCACACCTCCTCACCAGCTAGGGATCAAAGAAGGATGGAGAATGAATCTGATGAATTGACAGAAACAGGCTTCAGAAGGTGGGTAGTAACAAACTTCTCAGAGCTAGAAGTACATTTGCTAACCCAGTGCAAAGAAACTAAGAACCTAGAAAAAAAGTTAGATGAGATTCTAATTAGAATAAACAGCTTAGAGAAGAATATAAACGACTTGATGGAGCTGAAAAACACAGCATGAGAACTTCATGAAGCATACACAAGTTTCAATAGCTGAATCGACCAAGCAGAAGAAAGGATATCAGGGATTGAAGATCAACCAATGAAATAAAATGAGAAGGCAAGAATAGAGAAAAAAGAGTGAAAAGAAATGAACGAAGCCTCCAAGAAATATGGGATTATGTGAAAAGACCTAATCTACTTTTGATAGGTGTATCTGAATGTGACAGAGAGAATGCATCCAAACTGGAAAACACTCCTTAGGATATTACCCAGGAGAACTTTCCCAATCTAGCAAGCCAGGCCACCACTGAAGTTCAGGAAATACAGAGAACACCACAAAGATATTCCCCAAGAAGAGCAACCCCAAGGCACATAATCGTCAGATTCACCAGGCTTGAAATGAAGGAAAAAATGCTAAGGGTAGCCAGAGAGAAAGGTCGGGTTATCCACAAAGGGAAGCCCATCACATTCACAGTGGATCTCTCAGCAGAAACCCTACAAGCCAGAATAGAGTGGGGGCCACTATTCAACATCCTTAAAGAAAATAACTTTCAACCTAGAATATCACATCCAGCCAAACTAAGCTTCATAAGTGAAGGAGAAAGAAAATCCTTTATAGACAAGCAATTGCTGAGAGATTTCATCACCACAAGGCCTGCCTTACAAGAGCTCCTGAAAGAAGTACTAAACAAAAAAAGGAACAACCAGTACCAGCCACTCCAAAAATGTACCAAATGGTAAAGATCATCGACACAATGAAAAAAACACGTCAACTAACAGGCAAAACATCCAGCTAGCATCAAAATGGCAGGATCAAATTCACACATAACAATATTAAACTTAAATGTAAATGGGCCAAATGCCCCAATGAAAAAATACAGACTGGTAAATTGGATAAAAAGTCAAGACCCATCAGTGTGCTGTGTTCAGGAAACCCATCTCATGTGCAAGGACACACATAGGCTAAAAATAAAGGGATGGAGGAAGATTTATCAAGCAAATGGAGAGCAAAAAAAGCAGGAGTTGCAATCCTAGTCTCTGATAAAATGGACTTTAAACCAACAAAGATCAAAAGAGACAAAGAAGGACATTACATAATGGTAAAAGTTCAATGTATCAAGAAAAGCTAATGATCCTAAATATATACACATTCAATACAGGAGCACCCAAGAACATAAAGCAAGTTCTTAACGACCTACAAAGAGGCTTAGATTCCACACAATAATTGTGGGAGACTTTAACTCTCCACTATCAATATTAGACAGATCAATGAGATAGAAAATTAACAAGGATATCCAGGACTTGAACTCAGATCTGGACCAAGTGGACCTAATAGACGTCTACAGAAATCTCCACCCCAAATCCACAGAATATATATTTTTCTCAGCACCACATTACACCTACTCTAAAATTGACCACATAATTGGAAGTAAATCATTCCTCAGCAAATGCAAAAGAATGGAAATCATAACAGTCTCTCAGACCACAGGGCAACGAAATTAGAAGTTAGAATTAAGTAACTAACTCAGAACCTCACAGCTTCATGGAAACTGAACAACTGGCTCCTCAATGTCGACTGGATAAACAATGAAATGGAGGCAGAACTAAAGATGTTCTTGAAAACCAATGAGAACAAAGACACAATGTACCAGAATCTCTGGGACACATTTAAAGCAGTGTCTAGAGGGAAATTTATAGCAATAAACGTCCACATGAGAAGCAAGGAAAGATCTAAAATTGACACCCTATCATCAAAATTGAAAGAGCTAGAGGAGCAAGATCAAAAAAACTCAAAACCTAGCAGAAGATAAGAAATAAGATCAGAGCAGAACCGAAGGAGATAGAGACACAAGATACCCTTCAAAAAATCAGTAAATCCAGGAGCTGGTTTTTTGAAAAGATCAACAGAATAGACAGACTGCTAACCAGATTAATAAAAAAGAAAAATAGAAAACTCAAATAGATGCAATAAAAAATGATAAAGGGGATGTCATTACTGATTTCACAGAAATACAAACTACAATCAGATATTACTACAAACAACTCTATGCACATAAACCAGTAAACCTGGAAGAAATGGATGAATTCCTGGATATTTGCACCCTGCTTGGCCTAAACCAGGAAGAAGTCGAAACCCTGAATAGACCAATAACAAGGGCTGAAGTTGAGGCAGCAATTAATAGTCTACCAATCAAAAAAAGTCCAAGTCCAGATGGGTTCACAGCTGAATTCTACCAGACATACAAACAGGAGCTGGTACCATTCCTTCTGAAAGTATTTCAAACAATACAAAAAGAGGGAATCCTTCCCAAATCATTTTATGAGACCAATATCATCCTGATACCAAAACCCAGCAGAGACTCAACAAAAAAAGAAAACTTCAGGCCAACATCTATGATGAATATAGATGCAAAAATCTTCAATAAAATACTGGCAAACTGATTGCAACAACACATCAAAAAGCTTATCCCTTACGATCAAGTAGGCTTCATTCCAGGGATGCAAGGCTGATTCAACATACACAAGTCTATATACGCAACCCACCACATAAAAAGAATCAAAGACAAAAACCACATGATTATCTCAATAGATGCAGAGAAGGCCTTCAACAAAATTCAACAGCCCTTTATGCTAAAAACTCTCAATAAACTAGGTATCAAAGGAACATATCTCAAAACAACAAAAGCTATTTATGATGAACCTACAGCCAATATCATACTGAATGGGCAAAAGCTGGAAGAATTCCCTTTGAAATCTGGCACCAGACAAGGATGCCCTCTCTCACCACTCCTATTCAATATAGTATTGGAAGTTCTAGCCAGAGCAATCAGGCAAGAAAAAAAAATAAAGGGTATTCAATTAGGGAAAAGAGGAAGTCAAATTGTCTCTATTTGCAGATAACATGATTGTATATTTAGAAGACGCTATCATCTGAGCCCAAAATCTCCTTAAACTGATAAGCAACTTCAGCAAAGTCTCAGGATACAAAATCCATGTGCAGAAATCAAAAGCATTTCTATACACCAATAACAGAATAACAAAGAGCCAAATCATGAGCAAACTCCCATTCACAATTGCTAGAAAGAGAATCAAATACCTAGGAATACAACTAACAAAGGATATAAAGGACCTCTTCAAGAAGAACTACAAACCACTGCTCAAGGCAATAAGAGAGGACACAAACAGATGGAGAAACATTCCATGCTCATGGTTAGGAAGAATCAGTATCTTGAAAATGGCCATACTGCCCAAAGTAATCTATAGATTCAATGCTATCCCCATCAAACTACCAATGACCTTCTTCACGGAACTGGGAAAAAACACCTGAAACTTCATATGGAGCCAAAAGAGAGCCCACATAGCCAAGACAATCCTAAGCAAAAAGAACAAAGCTGGGGGCATCACGTTACCTGATTTCAAACTATACTACAAGCCTACAGTAATCAAAACAGTATGGTACTGGTACCAAAACAGAGACATAGACCAATGGAACAGAAAAGAGACCCCAGAAGAAACACCACACATCTACAACCATCTGATCTTTGACAAACCTGACAAAAATAAGCAATGGGGAAAGGATTCCCTGTTTAATAAATGGTGTTGGGAAAACTGGCTAGCAGTGTGCAGAAAGCAGAAACTGGACCCCTTCCTGACACCTTACACTAAAATTAACTCCAGATGGATTAAAGACTTAAACATAAGACCTAACACCATAAAAACCCTAGAAGAAAACCTAGGCAAAATCATTCAGGACATAGGCATAGGCAAGGACTTCATGACTAAAACACCAAAAGCATTGGCAACAAAAGCCAAAATAGACAAATGGGACCTAATTAAACTCCAGAGCTTCTGTACAGCAAAAGAAACAACCATTAGAGTGAACGGACAACTAACAGAATGGGAAAAAATTTTTGCAATCTACCCATCTGACAAAGGGCTGATATCCAGAATCTACAAAAAACTAAAACAGATTTACAAGAAAAAAACAAACAAACCCATCCAAAAGTGGGCAAAGGAATGAACAGACACTTTTCAAAGAAGACATATATGAGGCCAACAAACATGAAAAAATGCTCATCATCACTGGTCATTAGAGAAATGCAAATCAAAACCACGTTGAGATACCACCTCACGCCAGTTAGTATAGTGAGCATTAAAAAATCTAGAGACGGCCGGGCGTGGTGGCTCACGCCTGTAATCCCAGCACTTTGGGAGACCGAGGCGGGCGGATCACGAGGTCAAGAGATCGAGACCATCCTGGTCAACATGGTGAAACCCCGTCTCTACTAGAAATACAAAAAAAAAAATTAGCTGGGCGTGGTGGCGCGCACCTGTAGTCCCAGCTACTCGGGAGGCTGAGGCAGGAGAATTGCTTGAACCCGGGCGGCGGAGGTTGCAGTGAGCCAAGGTCGCGCCACTGCACTCCAACCTGGCGCCTGGTGACGGAGTGAGACTCTGTCTCAAAAAAAAAAAAAAATCTAGAGACAACAGATGCTGGAGAGGATGTGGAGAAATAGGAACACTTTTACACTGTTGGTGGGAGTGTAAACTAGTTCAACCATTGTGGAAGACAGTGTGGCAATTCCTCAAGGACCTAAAAATAAAAATTCCATTTAACCCAGCAATCCCATTACTGAGTATATACCCAAAATATTACAAATCATTCTATTATAAAGACACATGCACACATATGTTCATAGCCACACTGTTTACAATAGTGAAGACCTGAAACCAGCCCAAATGCCCATTGATGATAGACTGGACCAGGAAAATGTGGCACATATATACCATGGAATGCTATGCAGCCATAATAAATGATGAGTTTGTGTCCTTTGTAGGGACATGGATGAATCTGGAAACCGTTCTCAGAAAATTGACACAAGAACAGAAAATCAAATACCACATGTTCTCACTCACAGGCAAGTGATGAACAATGAGAACACATGGTCACAGGGAGGGGAGCATCACACACTGGGGTCTGTTGGGTGGTACCAAGGGAGGGACCGCGGTGGGGGTGGGGAGGTCGGGGAGGGATAACATGGGGAGAAATGCCAGGTGTAGGTGACGGGGGGCTGGAGGCAGCAAACCACATCGCCATGTGTGTACCTATGCATCCATCCTGCATAATCTGCACATGTACCCCAGAACCTAGTACAATTTTAAAAATGATAAATAAATGTTCAATAAAGCATCAGGAAAATTAAAAAATATTTTACTTTCATAGTAATATGTTCTAATTATGTATAATATTCTGTACAACTTCAAACAAGTAAAGTTATTATATCACTTTTATATATCCTTCATAACAACTATTTGGAAGATTGATTACTTTATAACTTTTAAATAGTTTAAGCAGTATTGGTATATTAATTACTTCATGAGTAAAATTTTCTTCTGGATAATATGAATTTGGTGCTTTATTTTGTGGAAAACCAATATTTAATAAATATTTTCTTTCTTCTACATATGTTATTTAATTTAGCATCTCTATTGGGTAAATGATCTTAAGATATATATTCCCAGAATATATATGAGCCACATATTAATGTTAATTTGCGTTGAATTACACAATTTTGTCTCTATTTTTCATTTTAATATTTGTCTTAAAGTTCTTCTCTACATTGTATCCTGTTGACACTTCCTTCTCATGCTGTTTGTGTGCTCTTATCTATTTATAATTCACTAATAGTTTGGCTCAGGGAATTGGGGGTTAACTGAAAATTGGATTTTCAGCAGAGGCAGATCTCAGGGAAGCACAATTCGGTAAGACACGTGCTTTGTTTTCAGTCTCTCAGGTCTCAGACTCAGCATTTTCTGTTCTTTCCATGTGAGCCCCTGTCTGCCTCCAGGGATCAGGGAAAACACAGCCTCTCCCATTTTCATGTCTTTGAAGATGCTTGGTAGAAAGTTGTCATTTTTTTCTTTTTTCTTTTTTTGGTAATTAGGAACTCAGACAAAGTTTTACAAAAATAACTTTACCTCATCATATATGTGCTGTCCTTGTATCTACATGTGAGATGATAATTGTAGTTCTCTGGCGAAGCAAAGTCTTAGGATCACGAGCCCATATCTCAGACCTCCACACGCTCATTGGCTGTTGTGAACACAAACCTGAGCCCATTGTCCCAGCGGCAGAAGGAAATCAGGTGAGTAGTTTATATTTCAATGTGTGAGCAGAGTCTATTGTCTGTGGATCAATAGACAGATTAAGTGCTCTTATCTGGAAAAAAAAAAATCCTGGGCCACAAAGGGACCAGGACCAACCAAATGCATACAGGAAAGAGGAAATAATTGCTGAGTCGTGAGTTTAACTTGTGGGGAAATAATAGATGTCCAAAACCATAAGCCAATCCAGAAGTTTTCCTAAATTAATTGTATGCACTTCTCACTGTTCATCATTGTTGAATTCTGATGTATGAAGCCATACAATTTGTTTTCTGTAGGTTCTCTAATATAATTTGAAAATCAATCCGATAGATGTTCTATCTGTCCATAATAGTTGAAACATTTCTCTGATTAGTAGAGCTATTTTAAAAATACCTCCATCCCTGTAATAATGTATGATGTAGCTGATTGATTTGATTCGATTCAGAAATAGCAAATATGTGTAAGTTTCATACCTACTTTGTGTATATTTTGTATTTAGTGGTGACAGAAAACAACCGGTGTCTGCAAAGTATTATTACATTATTTTTCTTTTATTATTTTTCATTTTTAACTTTTGTGGGTACACAGTAAGGTGTATATATTCATAGGATTCATGAGATGTTCTGATGATGTCCAAGGTGAAATAAGAACATCATGGAGAACGGGGTATCTGTTGCCACAGGCATTTATCCTTTAAGTTACAAACAATTCAGCCACACTCTTTCAGTCATTTTAAAATGCACTATTAGGTTATTATTGACTACAGTCACCCTGATGTGCTATCAGATAGTAGGTCTTATTTATTTTTCAGAACTTGTTTTTTTATCCACTAACCATGCCCACCTCCCAAGCTCTCCACTACCCTTTCTGATAACCATCCTTCTATGCTCTATGTTCATGAGTTCAGTTGTTTGGATTTTTAGATCCCACGAATAAGTGAGAACATGTCATGTGTGTCTGTCTGTGCCTGTCTTATTTCACTTAATTATTTTCAGTTATAACCATGTTGTTACAAATGACAGGATCGCATTCTTTTTAAGGCTGAAGAGTACTCTGTTTTGTATAAGTACTACATTTTCTTCATCCATTCATCTGTCGATGGACACTTAGGTTGCTTTTAAATCTTAGCTATTGTAAACAGTGCTGTAACAAACATCGGAGTGCAGATATCTTTTTGATATACTGGCTTTCATTCTTTTGGATGCATACCCAGCAGTAGGATTGCTGAATCAAATGGTAGCTCAATATTTTGCTTTCTGAGAAACCTCCAAACTGTTCTCCACAGTGGTTTTACCAATCTGCATTCCCACCAACAGTGTACAAAGGTTCCCTTTCCTCCACATCATCGCCAGGATTTGCTACTGCCTGTCTTTTAGCCAGAGCAAGCAGCTAATATTCCTGGCTTTGAAATGTTTTAAACCAGTGATACTTTTTCAGGTGACTCACCAAATTCAGTAAGCCTTAACCAAGGTTATGGCTTAATCAAGGTTGCACATAAAATCTCCAAAGAGGGGCAGGGCAGTTCTCACAAGATCCAGAATCACCCCAAAGACAGCTCAAGGAAAGGAAAATTTTGCAACCTGCAAATAGGATACAACTCACATCTGTTCAGCCATATTCTCTAGGGTGTCAACTTCTCAGCTGACCATCTACACACAAAAGCCCTAAATCACTGTGTACCCCCAAAGACAGAAGAAAACAAGAAATAAAACATGGAAACAATTGACACAGGAACCCACTTGAAGGGAAGGTAGGAGAATAGTGAAGGTAAAAAAGCTACCTGTTAGGTTCTATGCTCACTACCTGGGTGATAAAATCAATTGTATACCAAACGCCAGTGACATACAATTCCTCTATGTAGCAAAACTGCACATGTGCACACTGAACGTGAGATAAATGTGTGTGTATATATATATGTACTTTTATATATTCGTTTATACAATATCAATTTATATTCATTCACACAATGGATATATACTTATGCAATGGATTCATTTATACAATGGACATATATATACACAATGATATATACATGGATATATACATATACATGGATATAGATATATGGATATATATACATATCATATAGATATATGGATATATATACATATCATATAGATATATGATATTATAGTCACTTTGGTTGGATATTTATATCTATATAATATATATAATATCTATATATATATGGATATATATTTATCCATATATATAGATATAGTCACTTTGGTTGGATATTTATGTGATTTTTCTCTCTCTATATATATATATATCTACTGTATATATGGATATATATATATCCATATATATAGAGAGAGAGAGTGGATATATATGAGTGGATATATACACACAGAGAGAGAAAAATCACATATATATTTGGGATATATATATACACACACATATATACAGTCGAGATATATATATATAGAAAGAGAAAAATCACATAAATATCCAACCAAAGTGATTAATTCCCCACACATATATATCTCTCTCTATATATATATATCCATTATGGATATATATGGATCCATGTATACAGTGGATATATATATGAGAGAGAGAGAGAGAGAAATCACATAAATATCCAACCAAAGTGATTAGTGGAAGTATGAAATTTTAACCAGACTGCAAGGTGGAGTGGCCGTCACTGCAAATTCTGTAGGAGAATCACAGCAGGCACTTGTAGCATACAAAAACTTTAAACTTTGCTTTGGGCCAGATTTTCACCCTTGAATTTTGTCAAAAAAATTTCTAAGGTTAGCCATGAAACCACTATGAGTCTTTATTTTAAATTAATCCTTCTATAAATACATGTGAGGCAACTGTTTAGAATAAGAGATCTCTTTTTCTAAATTTAGGAGTCTTTCTATCGTAAAGGATCAATTATTTAACCAGTATTGTTTAGAATTTCCAGTGGTGAACTTACTTCAGTAGTTACTCATTCCAACAAGCCTGTTCATGAAAAGCCCATAAGGCAATTTTATAGGTTTAGGATAACTTTTACCATATAAGCAAAAGATATTTCTGGAGACAGCATGGAAGAGGCAGCCCCCGTGATCCTCAAAAAATGTATTCTCAGAGGCCGGGCGCGGTGGCTCACGCCTGTAATCCCAGCACTTTGGGAGGCCGAGGCGGGTGAATCACGAGGTCAAGAGATCGAGACCATCCTGGTCAACATGGTGAAACCCCGTCTCTACTAAAAAAATACAAAAATTAGCTGGGCATGGTGGCACGTGCCTGTAGTCCCAGCTACTCGGGAGGCTGAGGCAGGAGAATTGCTTGAACCCAGGAGGCGGAGGTTGCGGTGAGCCGAGATCACGCCATTGCACTCCAGCCTGGGTAACAAGAGCGAAACTCCGTCTCAAAAAAAAAATAATAATAATGTATTCTCAGAAATAGGCTTAAGATGGCCAGAGCTCTTGCTGCCGCAGATGGTTTAGGATGGTGTTTGTGCATACAGTATCTCCAGTAACCCACAAATTAGTGGGGGACTGCCAGTGACAGACTCCTTAATTTGCGATACCAGGGAGGCCCTCCTGAAAGTGTGTTTTCCCAGGGCTAAGCAGGCAACAAGAGTTTATATGATAAAAGCCCCACAGGGATAGGACTTCTTACGACAAACTCTTTTGAGAGCTTGACACATTTGGAACAAAAAGTGTGCTGCCTAAAATCTTACGTGTCTGAGGTCCCCTGTCATTTTTAGATTGGCCACTGGATGTGATCCCAAAAATCACACTTCTCAGAGGGTGGAGACCAAGAGTGCTCCCACTCGGTTAAAAGCCAAGCTCTCAGGGAGGTGAAACAAGATAGGAGGGAACTTCATGTGGCTTTATTTTGGGGACAGATGTCAAAGCTTCCCTGAACTGACACCAGTCTGATCAGAGCCACAAATCTGACCAGTCTTCACAGCTGGCTCAAAATTGGGCTTCTAGGAGTTCTGGACCCCTGTTCTATTCTGAGGTGCCCTTCTTTATGACAGTACAACCCAGAAAAGCAAAGAGAGAGTGACACTCTCTGACTTCTCCTTTGGCAGAAGACTGACTTCTCCCAAGCACGAAGGGATGAAATGGTCCTGGTGCTCAAAGTCCAGTATACAGCTGCATCTTCCCACTAGACCAGAAGTTCAACACTGGATGAGGTCCCAGGGTTTTACAATCGCCGATCTGGAGAAAGAGTGTGACTCAGTCTGTCAGAGTGTTTTACGTATAGAGAGCACCAGCCAAAATATAACTAGAAATGAACCGATGCACACGCACATTACTGTATATACTTACATATAAGTAAATAAAAATTAAAATAGAGATGTTTACACATAAACTATGTAATGCTTAATGCTGTCTTATAATCTGAGGTGGTGTCTCTTCATGTAGGTGAGAGGCAACTTATGTATATATAACTAGGGATATTACAGCAATTATATGTATGAACATGTATTTCTCCGTATATATAAAGATAAATATTTATTTATTTAAGAAAATCCCCAAATCTCATGCAAACACACATGCTTACCTCAATGAAGATGCAATTTCATGTTCCCTGGAGGATCTTATGTAAACACATACACCCCACACACACACACAGATGCCCTTCCATGTTCCCTGGAGGATCTCACATAAACACACACACACACACACACACACACACACAGATGCACTTCCATGCTCACTGGAGGAGCTCACATAAACACACGAACACACAAACATACACACACACACACAGATACAGTTCTGTATACACTAGAGGATCTCACATGAACACACATGCACCCCACACACAGATGCACTTCCATGCTCACTGGAGGATGTCACATAAACACACACATACTCACACAGATGCACTTCCATATTCACTGAAGGATCTCACATAAACACACACAGTCACACCCACACAGATGCACTTCCAGGTTCACTGAGGATCTCACATAAACACACACAGACACACATACAGATGCACTTCCATATTCACTGAAGGATCTCACATAAACACACACACACACACACACACAGATGCACTTCCATGCTCACTGGAGGAGCTCACAAAAACACATGAACACACAAACATACACACACACAAACACACACAGATGCATTTCCATATTCACTGGAATATCACTGGAGGATCTCACATAAACACACATGCGCCCCCCACAAAGATGCACTTACACGCTCACTGGATCTCACATAAACACACACACACACACACTCACACAGACATAGTTCTATATTCACTGGAGGATCTCACATAAACACCCACACACACCCACACAGATGCAGTTCCATGTTCACTGGAGGAGCTCACATACACACACACACACACACACACACACACACACAGATGCAGTTTCATACTTACTAGTGATCTCACATAAACACACACACACACACACACAGATGCACTTCCAGGTTCACTGGAGGATCTCACATGAACACACACACACACACACACACACACGCATGCACTTCCATGTTCCCTGGAAGACATTGTGTTTTCCTGCCACCTTGTGGCAGCACTGGGAGCTGAAAAGCCCACAGGAGTCTTTTTCTGCCAGTTTTATGAGACATTTTATAAGTTCACAAACACCTGGCAATTGGCCTTTAACCAGAGCAAGTCCAGTGGCCATTAACCTCTAGTGGAAGAGCTTCCCACACCTCCAGAGCCTCTCAATGAGTCTAGGAGCCCATATATGGGTACACAAGATGGGTGCATACAATGGTGTCCCACATCGGGTAGGTGAAAAAGAGGCTTTCTCAGAAGAAGAGAAAATGCTGGGTGTGAGCATTCAGAATATGCTGGGGGCAGTGCAGGTATGGTGGGTTATGGCAGTACAGGACCAGAGGGGAAGTGCAGCAGGGCCAGAGGAGGACCACTCAGGTGCCCCTGAGAGCTTCAGGATGCTGAAGGCTATACAGACTAAGAACAGACACTTTATAAAAGAAGACGTGTATGAGGCCAACAAACATGAAAAAATGCTCATCATCACTGGTCATTAGAGAGATGCAAATCAAAACTACATTGAGACACCATCTCGTGCCAGTTAGAATGGCGATCATTAAAAAATCCAGAGACAACAGATGCTGGAGAGGATGTGGAGAAATAGGAACACTTTACACTGTTGGTGGGAGTGTAAACTAGTTCAACCATTGTGGAAGACAGTGTGGCGATTCCTCAAGGACCTAGAAACAGAAATTCCATTTGACCCAGCAATCCCATTACTGGGTGTATATCCAAAGATTATAAATCATTCCACTATAAGGACACATGCACACAAATGTTCATTGCAGCACTGTTTACAATAGCAAAGACCCAAATGCCCATCGATGATAGACTGGACAGGGAAAACGTGGCACATATACACCATGGAATACTGTGCAGCCATAAAAAAACGATGAGCTCCTGTCCTTTGTAGGGACATGGATGAACCTGGAAACCATCATTCTCAGCAAACTGACACAAGAACAGAAAATCAAACACCGCATATTCTCACTCATAGGCGGGTGTTGAACAATGAGAACACATGGACACAGGGAGGGGAGCATCACACACTGGGGTTTGTCAGGGGGAAATAGGGGAGGGACAGTGGGGGGTGGGGAGTTGGGGAGAGATAGCATGGGGAGAAATGCCAGATATGGGTGATGGGGAGGAAGGCAGCAAATCACACTGCCATGTGTGTACCTATGCAACAATCTTGCATGTTCTTCACATGTACCCCAAAACCTAAAATGCAATTAAAAATAAATAAATAAATAAATAAATAAGCCTCTTAGGACAGGGTCTAGAGCACCCCTCGTGGCAGGCCTGAGGAACACCCGGATGAAAAGCAGCAGGAGAGCCATGTGCCTGAGGCCTCACACCAGTGTGAGCAGCAGGGAAACAGGGGTCTGCAAAATCCCCTCTGGATGCAATGTAGGTGGTTGACAAGGAAGAACAGTTCAGTGGTAGAGGGTGGGCGTTTTCCAAGCTGGATGAATAATGCCCCTCCCCAAACCGGGGCCCAGCTTGCCATTGAGGCAGTCCATTGTGGTGGATTCCAGCGCACTTGCTCAAGTGGAGATGCTACCGACAACCCTCAGGTCTTGGGCCGGGAGCACTGTTAGCTTTTTGGCTGGCTTGCACACTCCTAAGACGAGGCTAGCAAATGCATGGCCGCTCAAGCAGGAAAAATGAACTCTTCTGTTATTAGATGCTCAGGGAGACAGTGACCAGGTGGAACTGGAATGGAAGAACACCTAACGTGGTCAGGTATCGTAGGCTTTTGATGCTCCCATTCACACCAGCACAGCTGGTCAGCACCATCTGTTGAGCTCCAAAAGTGTTTGCGCAAGCTGGCCCAAACACCGAGGGAAACAATGTCTCTGATCTGGACATCCAATGTGCAGCTGCATGTTATGTGACCAGAGGATCAACGCTCAGGGGGATCTCAGTGAGTGTTTTAAAATAACTCATCTGTAGAAACAGTGCAGCCCAGTCTGTTAGTCTGGAGTGTTTCACACGCACAGGCACCACTTAAGATGTAACTAGAAATACATATATTCACACATATATACGTGCTTACATTTAAAGGTATAAGGAAGATTTTTGCTGCTGCCGAGCGTGGACGCAGGCGGATCTCTTAAGACCTAGGTCGCGAGCCTCTCCCGCGCACGCTGCCTGGCCTCCAGCACCTGCTTTATCTTGCGCGCTCTCTCGTGTCGCCCCTCGGAGCAGCAGCGGCCGCGACCGCCGCCACTCGGAAGGAAGTCAGAGACGCCGCGAGGTCGCTGCCACCGCCATGCCCAAGAATAAAGGAAATTAGTTTCAGTGTTCTCTAAGAACGCCTCAGATACTGAATTCTAAGGACTCTAGGTGGGTCAGGAAATTGTAGAGGCCCACCTAAAAAACACAGAGCAATGTGAGACTGCCCCAGGAGAGAGTAAAGGAGGTAAAAATAGACGTCGAGGTAAGAATGAGAACGAATCTGAAAAAAGAGAACTGGTATTCAAAGAAGATGGTCAGGAGCATGCTCAGGTGATCAAAATGTTGGGAAATGGACGGCTAGAAGAAATGTGTTTCGATGGTGTAAAGAGGTTATGTCACATCAGAGGAAAATTGAGAAAAAAGGTTTGGATAAATACCTCCGACATAATATTGGTTGGTCTCCGAGACTACCAGGATAACAAAGCTGATGTAATTTTAAAATACAATGCAGACGAAGCTAGAAGTCTGAAGATATATGGCGAGCTTCCAGAGCATGCTAAAATCAATGAAACTGATACATTTGGTCCCGGAGATGATGATGAAATTCAGTTCGATGACATTGGAGATGATGATGAAGATATTGATGACATCTAAATTGAACTCAAGGTTTTACATTCCATGTTTTCTGAAGATTGTCGTACAATTTGGATTTTGGCCATGACAAAGAAGATTAAAATGTCATTAGCATGAATACAGTTTGTTAAAACAGACTGATTTGTTCCTAAGGTATTTTTATTTCTTTTAAAACTGGTAATGCTGAATTATCTTAAGTGAGATGTTAAGCCCGCTTTGCTCTTTTAATATAGTGGAGCTTATGGGTAGAAGACCACGTCTACTATTAAAAAAAAAAAAAAATAGATTGCTGCTTTTCCTACCACTTCCAATAAGAAAATGGATGTTTTAAAGAAATAATTTGCCTTGTCCTCATTATGGAATATGATTAAACCTGGCCTCTTGATTGTATAGAGTCATTGTGTATATTCCAATTACCTAGGTATTCTCTTAAGATTTTGATACAATTTGAGGGAGGCGGAAATCTGCATTTGAAGTAAAAAATAAGTCATATTTAAGTAGCCTGTGGTTATTTTTATACCGATTTTGATATCATGTGTTCTTTTCATAATCGTATTTTGCCACCATAATCATATCAAAAAAATGCATTTCCAAAATGCAGTTTTCAGAACTTGGGTTTTAATAGCAATTTTGAATTTGTAAGCTTAGTAGTTACAGAAATTGAACACTAGGTGGCACTCAGTTACTTAAACATGTGAAAGTACTGATAAAATTGTTTACTTTTACTAGGTGTAAGAAATATCCCTGGAGGGAACCCCGGCCGTCGCGAGCGTCGGGGAGACAAAGACGCGTCAGGGGGTCCGGCCGGGTGGTTGGGTCCGGGGCTCGGTGGCGCCTCAGCCCCGCGGAGAGCCCTGCGGACCCGCGCGCCGCCGCCTCGCAACAGGTCCGGGGGGCCTCGCTCTCCGCTCCCTTCCCCCGCACCCGCGACCCCCGGGGCGCCTCCGCTCGGCCGGGGCCCGCATTCTGGCCACCCGCTTCCATGCGGTTCGGGTCCAAAATGATGCCGGAATGGAGTCTTTCTTCATTGCCCAGACTGATCTTAAACTCCTGGACTCATGTGATCTTCCCACGTTGGCCCCTCAGAGTGGAGCGCTGGGATTGCAGGTGTAGGCTGCTACACCCAGCCTATTAACGTTTCTTGCTGTGTATCTCAGTAACAATGAGCAGCACTTCACAGAAGTTCCAGTTACTCCAGAAACAGTCTGCACAGACGTGGTGGATCTGTGCAAAGAACCCGGCGAGAGTGATTGCCACTTGGCTGAAGTGTGGTGTGGCTCTGAACGTCCAGTTGCGGATAATGAGCGAATGTTTGATGTTCTTCAACGATTCAGAAGTCAGAGGAATGAAGTTCGCTTCTTCCTTCGTCATGAACGACCCCCTGGCAGGGACACTGTAAGTGGACCAAGATCTCAGGATCCAAGTTTAAAAAGAAATGGTGTGAAAGTTCCTGGTGAATATCGAAGAAAGGAGAATGGTGTTAATAGTCCCAGGATAGATCTGACTCTTGCTGAACTTCAGGAAATGGCATCTCGCCAGCAGCAACAGATTGAAGCCCAGCAACAATTGCTGGCAACTAAGGAACAGCGCTTAAAGTTTTTGAAACAACAAGATCAGCGACAACAGCAACAAGCTGCTGAACAGGAGAAGCTTAAAAGGCTAAAAGAAATAGCTGAGAATCAGGAAGCTAAGCTAAAAAAACTGAGAGCACTGGCCGGGCGCGGTGGCTCACGCCTGTAATCCCAGCACTTTGGGAGGCCGAGGCGGGTGGATCACGAGGTCAAGAGATCAAGACCATCCTGGTCAACATGGTGAAACCCCGTCTCTACTAAAAATACAAAAATTAGCCGGGCATGGTGGCACGTGCCTGTAGTCCCAGCTACTCGGGAGGCTGAGGCAGGAGAATTGCT